>ML789786.1:183831-204499 GCA_009831015.1 Picea engelmannii | reverse complement strand
GAATCAGGGTTCGTCTCCTTGTCTTTGATCTCAGCCACCAATGACTGTTTTGAGCGACATTCATCGGTGTTGTGCCAGGGGCTTTTGTGGAAATCGCACCATTTTCCGGTGTCCTTCTTTGTCTTCCCGTGACCCTTCTTTTCTTGTGGGTTGGACTGGCTTTCGGGAGACTGTTTGTTAGGGTTGTCTTTGTCATACTTTGGTTGTTGTGGATTTGCAGACCTGAACTCCTATTTGTTTTGGTGCTTAAATTTCTACTTGATTTTAACAACATATCGATAGGCATCACTGAGTGATGAGATGTCCAGAAAATCCATTTCAGTTTGGATGTATCTGTGTAGAGCCCCACGGTATTTCAGAACCAAATGTCATTCGGAGTCTTTGATACCTAGCTTGGTGCGCAAGGTATGGAAGCTATTGGTGAACTCTAGAACTGATTGGCCCCTCTCTTTCCGCAGTGTGGTCCATATCATGTATTGGTCCTCATAGTTGCCAACAGGGTAGTACTGTTCCTTTATCGCATCCACAAAAAAATCCCAAGTGGGCTCGGCCCCATATATTCCAGAATCCTCTGTGGAACTCTGCTCCCAGTAAGTTTCCCACCAATGTTTGACATGGGGGAGAGCCTTAAGGAGTGCGAAGGTGATCTTTTCCTTGTTTGAAAAATTGTGCACAGAGAAATAACCTTCTAGCAGAGTTAACCATTTTTCTAGGGCTTCCGCATCTATCTGTCCTTCAAATACAGGAATATCAAAATTAACTTGTACCTTGAAAGGTGAGGTGCCTCCAAAGTGGTCGCTTGATGAATATTCATCTAATGCTATCGGCAGGCGTTTAAGGATGTGGGAAAAATTCTCCATCATTTCGTCCCTCTGTCGCATGAGAGCTTGCTCAAGCAACAGATTGATAGGATTGTATGCTCCGTCATTTTTCTTTTCTTTCGCCATTGAGGGTTTCTTGGGTGTGCGAGAGTGATTTTATTCAAGAGAGACAAGCTCGAGACCCAACTTGCTATACTTGGACCTCGTCGGGGACATGCACTAAAAAAAATGATCAAGAGTAGCCTGCTCTGATACCACTGATTCCGATTATTTTTGGCACGAAATGAGAGCGGAGATATAATAAAGAAATGCAAAGAGATATTGCAGATATTCAATAATATAACAGAAATGTATCAGAGATGCAACCATAAACACAGATGTATAGTAATACATGTTTTTTATTAATCAGAGAAATGTAAAGAGACTGTAAAAATACAGAGTGAAAGACTCGCTAGAATGGTGGAAGCTTATCTCTGAGAAGAGATGTGACGGCTACTCGCATTCGAAAGAAGATGATTACAATGAGGCTCTGAAGGCCTTTTTACAATAAACAGGAATGCCAAAATTCCTAGACATCCGAAAACCTAACCCTAGGAGATGAAGCGCCAAAAGTCATGTGGGCCCCGTTTGGGTAAGTTAGTACATCAACTTCCCGGGGTCGTAACTTTTGCATACGATCTCCGTTTTAGGTGTGTGATAGCTCGTTGGAAAGGTATCATCGAGGAGATTCATTTTGGGCGATCAATCATGCCTTCATTTATCATTGAGAAACTCGATCTAGAAAAACCTTCATTTAGGCCCTCAAAATGCCCCCGGAAGTTAAAACCTGCTAAAAATAGTAAATTGCCAAAATTGCTAGAAAACGGTTTTGAGCCAGTCGGAAAAGGTGGGTGGCCACCGATATCCACCTAGATCAACTGAAAACTTGATTTCTCCTTGATTGAATCGTTGGTTGAACCCGCAACTTGAGTATTCCCTTGATTAGATAATTGGTTAGAGCCTATATGCTTGTGCTCTTTTTAGATCCTGTGTAATTAAACCTCACCAATAATATACATCAAAATGCTCAAAAGTAATGTTTTCTCCAGCCCATGAGCATTGGTATTTACCTACATCCGTTATGTATCTTGTTTAATGCTTCAATAAATATAATGAATGGCCAAATGGGTTATTAATAAAGTGGTGGGATTGAACATTTAGATGTAAAGAGTGTGTTATTCAGATGGCATAGAATAATTGTAGAGTGGACTTGTTTTCCATTGTTGGCATTAATATTGTCATTACAAGCAAATACACCAAGCCTTAAAACCAAATATGAATAGATACATTCATGCGTGTTGGTGAATAATATCTTGAGAAGTTTGATGTAATATTGATAATGACTACAAAGACATACAATTGAGACATAAAATTTTAGTTCTGCAAATAAGGATCACTATTGGAAAGACAGACAGGTCATAGGCCCAATGTTTAAAGATCACTTCTTTATGTTGGAAGCTTTCTTACCTGACCATAGTGAAGGTGCGGACAAAATTTTCACCAAGGGAAAGGGATTATTTTCACTATGGGAAGGGAATGACCTTCTTTGAGCTATGATAGCCTTTTGTTTCTTCGTATATGGAAACTATCACTAACGAATAATTTACACCCACATTAACTGATATAAAATGTTGGAAGCTTTTGGTGGAGATTTCCTACAAGGTTTTAAATGTTATGCTTATTAATGAATATGTTGGAAGTAGAGCTTTTTTCCATAGGATGTGTGTATTAAGATAGAATCTTCAATTCAAGTTGTCCAAACTTCTTATGGATTACTAGGAAAAAACTTATCTTTGTAAGATTGTGTGGCTTGACAATATAGGATTGGGTTTATTTATGTAACTTACGTTAATGTGATAGGGTTAGCTATAGTTGGTTTGGATATTTTTATGAGAAAAAACAGAGACAGATCAGTGTAAATACTTTGTGACTTGTTGTGGAAGTACCCTAGAATGATAATATTTGTGTAGTCTTATCCTTCTTTGTAGCTAGTTATTCAAGAATAATCCTTGAAATTATTTCGACCAAAATTTAAATGTTTTAGATCATTTAATGACTTGAATTCCTATATGTGTTTACAGGTCTAGCAATTTATCAACAAAAACTTTTGTTTGAACAATTTTAGTCACAGGTTCTTTCTTTGAGTCAAATATGAGAGTACTCCAGTACATGTATCTTCTTGTTGCTTCTTCAAGTCTTTTACAAGTTGTTTGTTGAAATCTTTGAACCTTTCATCCAAATCTTCCTTGGTCACTTGTCCATTTTGGATATTTTTTATATCATCGCTGTATTATCTCCCTTGTGATGTTTGGTGTTGTATGATATTCCTACGTTATTGTTTGTTAGCATCACAACCTACAAAATAAACCCTTAAATTCCACCAAAAAACTAACCTTAGATCAACTGTAGAATTGAGTAAAAAGTGATGATGTGAAACCCTCATTCTGCAATCGCAAAAAAACTTAGTGATGCCACTCACAAAATAGCCTCAAATCAGATCAAGGAAAGTTCCTTAGTCATTTGGCATAAATAGAAATCACTCAATATCAATAAATATTGAAGAGTTAATTTTCCAAAGAAAAATGTTCATCCTTCAATGAAAAATAGATCTTTGGACTCATGTAGATCTTCAGGCTCATGTAATCAATTTCTTGCATAATCCTCCAAAGGGATTAAAGTATAAGAGGATTTGATCCTTGTCTTCTAAATCATTACCAAGATGAAAATGTGTTAATAAATCTATAACAAGTAGAAACTTCTTAAAATATTACTAGAAGGAAGCCAAAAACATATTTTAGTATCCATATCTAGTAAGAAAAAATCAAACTTAAGTATCAATATCCAATAAAGAACAAATTGGATTAAGAATACATATCCAACATTTTGTTTGCACAAATTATGAAACTAACTCTAATGAAAATAAAAACTATACCAACTTAGTATTAGAACTCGAGAGAAGACTGGGATCTACTACAAATTCACTCTCCATTAGCTAAATTGTTCCCCCCAAAAAATTCAGGGTCTAAGGTGTTATAGCCCTAAAATTTCCTACCTATGCATACATGGCATTGGCCTTTCTACTTGCACAATTTTCCAAACCACTCCTGAGGAACTCTATTTAAAAAACCATTTTTTGGAGCATGTATGCGCCATGCTGCACTACTGCCCTCTTATATATGCTTGTTGCATGCTAGACAACCCATGTGCATACATTAGTTTCATATTAAACAACTCATGTATACCTTCAAAAGTTGCAAAAATTAAAAAGTTGCAAGGAATTCAATGGATTTTACAGGATATAGTCAGTTTCCCAACCATTTCACTTGTTAGAGCCCATCCCCAAACCGAAGAACTATCCTTTTGTCATATAAAAGGAGGTCTTAGGGTCTCATTCCAACATCAAGAATTAGAACGGTGAAACTATGCCTAAATTCCCTTTCCTTCCTTGCTGAAGTATTTGGAACCTTTTCTGAGTTCTTGCCTCAACATTCCCTCTCTAGCCCTTTTCTCCCATACAATCCCTTCCCTTCCCTTGGAGTGATCAGTAGATTGTGAGAGAAGAAATTTGAAAGGTGCACTTGGAGCAATGTTAAGAGGAGACCGAACCAGGTTCGCGGATCGTTGGCCTGCAAAGGTTGTATTTCCCAATCTTTGAATATTGAATAAAATAATCTTTTTCCCTTTCCCAAATGATATATTTATGTCTTTTATTTGGTTTATGCATAATGAGTTATATCTAACCCTAATTGATGATTAGAAATATAATATTTTTGGCCTTGTTTGCCTAAGCAGTGATGCAGGTTAGCTTTGGGAGGAGACCAATATCCAAGTAAGATTCAAAGTGGGAGGCTGTCTACATCGAACATTGGACTAAAGGTATTGCTTCTGATCCACTTTCCTATTTCTTTATGTTCATATTTTTTGGAATGTTTGGGTTAGTTTAGGAATTAGATTGTATTTTTAGCGAGTCATCGATATGTCTATACTTAGAAACCTGGTATAGGTATAGGGGGATTTTCCCACTATCATAAGGATACTCAATTATAGTATCAGTAGATGTGCCCATACCTCCAATCAATTTAATTCCAAGTCAACATTTTCAAAGTGAACTTAGGTAGATATATCAAGAATCCATCTAGGAGGATATTTAAAAATTGGAAAAATAATTAAAGTTGGATTAGAAACCATAAATACCTATTGAATAAGACATTACATATAAAGAGGAGTTCCTATGAGGAAAATCATGCTGTTTAAAAGAAAAGGATTAAATCCATTTTTATAAAGTTAATAATGGAATATTGTTGGACATGCAATTTTTAATGCAATTTTGCGAGAAAAAACCTAAGTATAAAGTAAGTCCACTGAAGAAAGTAAGAACACATAAGTAAGTAAGAGCATAGAAGGAATTAAGCATGTAGAAGGAAGTAAGCGCACAGAAGGTAGAAAGGGCACAGAAGGAAGTAAAAACGTAGAAGGTAGAAAGGGAATAAAACAAAGGAAAGCACACTAGGACAAAGACAACGCATAAACAGAAGAATAAATAAAGCGAGCAAGAGGATAAAGCGCGAAGGAGGAGAGAACGACATTCCATAAATAGAAGAACAACATAAAAGTTGCATGAAGAGAGAAAATAAGAAGAAAGAAAACAACCAGTTAACTGAAGTTGGCTATGCCATGCATTGTAATGGGCTAATTTTGGGATAAATATTCTAGGGATTTTTGGGTATAAATATGTAATAGGATTGGGAGATTAGGTGTGTGGAGAGAGAATCATAGTGTAAAGAGCGAGAGATTGAGAAGTGAAGTTGGGAGATTATGAAAAGGTCATGAATGTAATAGACAGTTAGTAAGAAAAAAGATGAATAAATAAATATATTAGAGAGGATATTGTATCTTGTGTTCCTTACTTGTTTAGGTGCGCTTATAAATGATGTTGCTATATTTCATACACTAGACTTAGTTTATGGATTGATTATGTTGCAATATTCATGAATGACTATGATAATCTATGTAATCATTGAGAACATACATCAACTAAAATAAGGAATAATGACTCGAGTATCCTCCTCCCTTTCCCTTACTACTGAAAAAGCCTGGTTCTTGCAGTCCCAATAGATACCTCGGGTGAGACTTCATTTGCACAAGAAGGTGATGTCGAAAGGGTCAGTGTCTTATGGGTTTGTTGGTCATATTTGAGCTGAATCTTGGGTCTTACGACCTGTGCACAGATCATAACCAACAAACAAATGGTTCCATTGTCGGGACTGAGACATTGTGATTAAGGGGATGTTTTGGAGGCTAACTAAGAAGGAAATCACATAAAGGTTGGAATGAAAAGAATGAGAATTTGTGTGACAAGATAACATGAACCCTTGTATGAGTGAAAAGAAATGGATGCAAAGGTATGTTTTCATGGTTATGCATGAAATTTTATTTGGTGAATTTCCAAAAATTATGATCGAGTGACTAGAGAGGTTGGTAGAGAAGACAAGAAGATTTAGTGCTGCAACACTGAAGAATTGGACTCTTGAATTGGTAAGAAAATTGAATCCGGTAAGTAATCCAACTACTCAAGAAGTTGATTTTTGGTTGGATAGTGTACTAGCGGGTTATGTTACAGAATTTTTCGTAGACTGCCTTCAATCATACAGTGTTGTAGAAAGAAATGTTTTAAAATGTTTGCGCGGAAGGTTCTTGAAATCGTTGAATACATGGATAAAATTGTTGTTATGTGAAAATCACATGATGATAATGAATTTCGACAGCTAAAAGAGATTTTCGCACATAGGGGAAGTTAGAGGATGATAGGAGGATCGCTTGAGAGAGGGAAGGAAGAAATGAAAAAGGAAGGAAGGGACTAAGGATGCAAGAAGGAAACATAATAGAGGAAGAGTACAATTTTGGAGAGTTGCAGAGAGGAATAAGGTACAAGAGGAAAAAGATTGGGGCTGGGAGAGAAGATATGTGTAGTGAGATAGAGGAACAAAAAACCTTGTGCACAAGTACGAATCATGGAGATCCCATATATAGGAGGAGGAGGAGAGGAGTGTCAGTCCAGTCGAGTGATAGAATATTCGGTAATCCATACTCAGACATGATCTTGCATTGAATCCATTACCCCATGTGCATCACCACAATCAGAGATAAAATTTGAAGTCTTTTCAAAAGCCATTATAGTTAGTCAAGGAGGACAAAATAGTAGCAGACATAATAGTAGGAGTAGTACGCAGAGTCAAAATCAGAATTCACCAAAATCGCTAAGAGGAGGGAATACACAAACCAAGATGGCGGGAGTACATAAAACTCTTAGAATTCCCAAATTCAAGGGAGTGGGATTAGAGGATCTGGAACAACACTTGTTTTTCTGTGAAACAATTTGGGCCTCTAGGAACATATAGGATGAGGCTGTGAATATTTCACAGCTAGAGACAAAATTTAGAGGTCGTGTTCTAGTATGGTGTATGAATTTACAAAGTATTACACCTACCAGATAGGCTAGGACTTTGGAAGATATAAAGAAAGAATTAATAAAGGAGTTCAAAATTCCAAATTTAGAATCGCAAAACATCACCAAACTAAAAGAGATAAAACAAGGAAAAATAGAGTCGGTATGGGATTTTGATCAACGCTTTAAGGATGTGATGGGTAGATTGACTTTCCAAATTCCATATAAACAACATCAAGAGTGGTTCGTTGCAGGAATTCTACCACACATTCGTAGGAAATGAAACTAGAGGCATCACCGATAGGATATATTGGAGGATTGGAAAAATTTCAGATGCATTTGGTTGCATTGACAATTCATCTAGCGGAGCTTACCAGGGGAAGGGAGAAATGAGAAAAAATTTGGTGTACAAAGTGAAAGACAGAATTCCATCACAAGGAAGAATGCCCAACATTTGTGCAGTATTTAAAGCTAGAACATAGAATCCACTACTAAGGGGGATACTATGAGATATGTAAGAAATGGGGCCATCACCCCACCAAGTGCCCATTGATATAGAAGTATCAGAGTACACCCAAGAACTTTTTTTGCAATTTTTGCAAGTCGGTAGGACATGAAGAGAAGGCTTTTCGCGCGTTCAACTTGCTAAAAGAGCACACATCAAATATGTACATGATCCAGGAAGAGAATACCGACGCATATGGGAGTGGTGCCCAGTATAATAGTTAGACAAGTTTCAATCAGGGAACAAAGGAAACTTTGGCATAGGTGAAGGTAGATGGACTTTTTGTAGAGAATGACGAGGATCGATTATCTGTTATAACTGTAATCAACCTAGACACTTGGCCCGAGATTGCCAGAATCTGTGTACCATGTGCACATATTTTAGAGAAATGGATCATGCACCAGAAGATTGTCCCCAACTAGTTGCAAAATGGTAGGCCAGAGGAAACCCAACCCAGAATCCGAATCAAAATGTTCAAATGATATCATCTAAAAGATGCAATGAAGGACCAATATTAGCAGTTGTTATGCATGGAGGATCTAGAAAATGGGTTGATCAAGGAAAATGGCCTGAGAAGTGGGTACGAAAGTCAGCATGGCCTATTCCCCCATTCAACCCATAGTAGGAGAAAGAGACATATAAGAAATAAAGAAAATAAATATTTGGACCATGTGAGGGAGTATCAACCTCAGTGATACCTCGGATAGAAGGTCAATTTGTACCATAGAAATAAAGTGCACAAGTAAGTACACTAAGAAATTTCTTAAAGAGTTGTGTGGAACTAATGAAAGATAGTATTGTGATAAGTACTTTATAAAATATGATTTATCAATTCACAAAAGGAAGAGAAATCCATGTCGCACAGAGAATGGTAAACTAGGTGTTGCGCATGAAGAGAACCAACAAAGAATCCAGGTTCAATGAGCAGATTGGAGAGTAGGATGTGGATATTGTTATTTTGGACTTAGGATATATTTTGAATGTGTTATCTAAGTAGACATGGGAGATGATGGGAAAACTTGAGCTAGTATGGTCCTCTGTTCAATTAAGGCTCGCAAATCAACATAGGATAGTCCCGATTGGGAAACTGATAAGAGTACTTATGAACATAGATGGAGTGCACAACACAGGAGTCTTTGAATTTATTGAGATAATAGATGATATTCAATCATATACAACACTAATGGGATTCGAATGGGAGTTTGATAACTAGGCAATTATTAACTTGAAAAAGAGGGAGATGATATTCGAGATCGGGGATCTTAGAGTTACTACATCTTTAGACCCATCAAAAGGGAAGAGATACATAGAGTCAACAAGAAGGAATGAAATTGACAACTTATATAATCTAACTGCATGGATGGAGGACTATGTCAACCTGAAAATAGTGTTGGGTATGTGTTATACTCTTTGCATGTGTGTGTGTGGGTGCGTCAGATTTGACAACTGCATCTATGTGTATGATCCATTGATTAATTTCTATTTTTCTTAAGAATCTTTATGCATTTCTTTATTTCACAGGTTTAAAACTTACATGTGGTATCATAGCTCATTTTTGGCTTCAAAGGTATGCCTTTGTTGCTGAGGGTTTGGAACGGTCTTGATAGATCAAGTTTATCTTGGGTCTGTGATAAACCTGGGCTTAGTGGGAGATTTTGTAGTGGATATTTGAATGTAGAAAGAGGACTGGAAATCTCTTCTAGAATCGAGATAGAGAATTTCAACGATAAAAACTTTGAGCTATTGAAGCTCAAGATGGAGGACCTTCTTGTAGACAAAGAACAATGGATCGTTGTGGATCATGGTACATAGCTTACTGGTATGTAGCCCACTGACACACAGTCGACTGGTACACAACCTACTAGTACACAAACTACTAGTACACCACCTACTGGTATGTCAAAGGAAGATTGGGAGAAGTTGGATAGAAGAGAAAGGCATACTATTCGACTGTGCCTGGAAGATTTAGTCTTGTTGAATGTCTCAGGAGAATCTACATCCAAGGAACTATGGGATAAGTTAGGAAATTTGTATCAATCAAAGTCCCTGGTAAACAAGTTGTTTCTTCGAAAGAAGTTGTATCATCTTAGGATGGAAGATGGAGATTTTGTGACAAAACATCTAAATTCCTTTAATACTCTGGTAAGTCAACTTGTCTATGTTAATATTACGATTGCAGAAGAAGATAAGTGTATTAATTTTTTATGTTCTTTACCAGACTCTTGGGATAATCTAGTTGTAGCAATTGGTAGTACCACTCAATCTACATTGAAGTATGAGGATGTAGTTGCATCCTGGTTATATGAAGAGATGAGGCAAAAAAGCATGGATGGTCATAGCACATATGCTTTATTTGTAAGAGGTCATACCCAAGATAGGAATCCTGGTAAGTCTTGAGGGGGGAGATTTAAATCTATAGGTAGATCTAAGTCTCTAGGAAAATATTTGAGGAAATGTTGGAAGTGTGGTAAAACAAGGCATTATAAGAAAGATTGCAAGTCTAAGAAGGTTGATAAACCAAAGGGATATGATAGTACCTCTTCCACAGAGGCAAAAACATCCATTGAAGAAGGAGGTGATGTTTACCTGACATCTATAGGTACACATGGATATCATGATGTATGGTTGATCGACTCAGGTGTGTCATACCATATGAATCCTCATAGGGAGTGGTTATGTGAATATGAAAAATACGATGGTGATGATGTATTCCTAGGAAATGAATTGACAACCAAAATCATGGGACATGGAAGGGTTAAGTTGCTGCTAAACAATGGAAGGATTAGAACTCTCCCTGGGGTTCTGCACATTCCAAAACTATCCAGGAGCCTCATATATGTAAGCAAGTTGGATGATGCAGGAGTGGATACTTTATTGGGAAAGGGAACTTGCAAGATGGTACGAGAAGAAATGGTGTTGATGAGGGGAGTTC
Source organism: Picea engelmannii (assembly GCA_009831015.1). NCBI lineage: Eukaryota > Viridiplantae > Streptophyta > Pinopsida > Pinales > Pinaceae > Picea > Picea engelmannii. The sequence continues at coordinate 193,757 of ML789786.1, read as the reverse complement.
GGTGTGGAACTATGTACAAGTTGTTGGGAAGAACTTATACTAATGGATGTAACAGTTATATTGTCATTGAGAAGACAAATAAAGAAGACAAGACCAATACTCTTCCTGGAAAGAAGACCATGTTGTGGCATCAAAGACTGGGGAATATTGGAGAAAAGGGCCTTCGAACACTACACGGTAAAGTTATATTGGTTGAAGGTATGTCTAATTGCACTCTGGATTTTGATTTCTGTGAACATTGCATATATGGAAAATATAATCGAGTAAGATTCCCATCTGGTGCTACAAGAGCAAAGGGGATCTTAGAGTTGATACACAGTGATGTGTTTGGACCTGTGCATGTTCCATCACTAGTTAAATCTGTGTATTATGTTTCATTCATAGATGATTTCTCGAGGAACACACAGATTTATTTTCTTAGAAATAAATATGAGGTATTTGATAAATTTAAAGAGTTTAAGGCTCTGGTAGAAAATCAGATAGAGAAGAAAATAAAGGTATTGAGGATAGATAATGGTGGAGAATTTTGTAGAAATCAATTCGAAGAATTATGTAAGAAGTGTGTTATATCAAGGCAAAAGACTACTCCATACACACGTCAGTAGAATGGAGTTGCAGAAAGGATGAACATGACACTGATGGAAAATTCAAGGAGCATGCTCAACGGTGTCGAGTTAGGATAGGAATTCTGGGCAGAGGAAGTGGGTAAAACATGTTACCTAGTCAATCGATCACCCTTATCAATGTTGGATGATAAAACTCCACATGAGGTATGGACTAGAAACAAACCCTCTCTTGAACATCTTAGAGTGTTTGGTTGTGATGCTTATGTACATGTTCCAAAGGAAAATAGGAGTAAGTTGGATAAAAAAGTTGAAAAGTGTACCTTTATTGGTTATAAATATGGTGTGAAAGGTTATAATCTTTGAAACCCATAAACTAAGAAGATTGTTTACAGTCGAGATGTTGTTTTCAGAGAGGTAAAAGATGTTTCCAAACAGGAATTGCTACCAAGGCCAAAAGAACCTGAGAAAATATATTTTGAGTTGGATGATGCAAAATCTGAATCATCTAAAGAAGATGAAGCAGAAGAAGAAGAAGAACCTCATACCCCAGTGTTGAGGAGAGAAGTGAGGGAAAGAAAGCAACCAGAAAGGTATAGTCCACCTAATTTTCATTCTAATTTTGTTTTACCTATTACTGATGATGATCTCGGAACTGTCGGGGAAGCAGTGAATTCAGAGGATAGTAAACTCTAAAAGAAGGGCATGGTTGAAGAAATGGATTCCTTGGATAAGAATGAGGCATGGTATATAGTTGAGTTGCAAACTAGAAGAAAATTTGTGGGTAGAAAATGGTTGTTTAAGAAGAATTTTAATGCAGAAGGAAAAGTGGAGAAATATAAAGCTCAGTTAGTAGAAAAAGGTTATTCCCATGTAGAGGGAATTGACTTTGGTGACATTTTTTTTCTTGTTGCCAAGTTAACTTCTATTAGATTTATTTTATTTATTGTTGTTTCTTTTGATCTTGAAGTGGAACATATGGATATGAAGACATCATTCCTACATGGGGATCTAGACGAAGAAATCTACATGAAGAAGCCAGAAGGATTTGTAGTGAAGGGAAATAAAGAGCCGGTCTGTAAGATAAAGAAATCACTATATGGTCTGAAGCAATCACCAAGGATGCAGTACCAAAAGTTTGACACATACATCCTTGGATTGGGATTTGTGAGAAGCAGGGCTAATCACTGTGTATATTCTAAGCAGGTTGGTAATCACTTCATTTATGTAGTGTTGTATGTTGTTGACATGTTTGTGGTAGGAAATAACATGGATGTTACCAAGGAGGTGAAATCGCAGCTATCCTCCAAATTTGACATGAAGGATCTCGGTGCTACTAGCTTCATTCTAGGAATGGACATTAAAAGAGATTGTGCAAATAGGAAACTATGGTTGAATCAGAAAAAATATGTTGAGATGATATTGCAGAGGTTCAATATGCAAGGAAGTAAACTGGTCAAGGTTCCTATTCCTATAGGTGTAAAGTTATATGTAGATCAATGTCCCGAGACATAGGAAGAAGAAGACATGTCCCATGTTCAGTATGCCAGTCCAGTTGGCAGTTTGATGTATGCAATGGTATGTACTAGACCAAAAATTGCATATGCAGTAAGATTTTTGAGCATGTATATGTGAAAACTAGGGAAGGATCATTGGACAACAGTAAACAAGGTCTTCAGGTATTTGTGTGGCACTACCAATTATGGATTGTTCTACCAAGGAAGACCAGGATTGGACAGAGTGGTGGACATACATGGCTTTTTTGATGTAGACTGGGTTGGAGATCTTGATCGCAGAAGATATACAAGTGGGTATGTGTTTAACCTATTTGGAGGAGAAATCAGTTGGATGAGAAAAAGACAGGTTGTAGTGGTACTCTCAACTACAGAAGTTGAATACATGGCAACCACTCATGCAAGCAAGGAAGCAGTATGGTTACAGAGATTGTGTTCAGGTATTGGGTTGGTACAACAATCAATGAGATTATATTGTGATAGTCAGAGTGCAATATTCCAGGAAAAGAACCCATCTTATCATTCGAAGAGAAAGCATATTTATGTTCAGTATCACTTTGTGAGAGACATGGTTGAATAAAAGAAGGTGTTCTTGGAAAAGGTTGACACTTTGAAGAATGTTGCAGATTCATTGACAAAGCTTATGAGCACAGAAAATTTCTCCTAGTGTAGAGTAACAATGGGAATTGATTCCCTAGATTGTTGACTATATAATTCTATGTACCCCTGGATGCAAAGAAAAAAAACAAGTGGGAGAATGTTGGGTATGTATTATATTCTTTGCATGTATGTGTGTGGGCGTGTCAGATTCGACAACTATGTGTGACGATCCCAACTTCCTTTTCTCTTTGTGTCGTGTGCACCAGGGGATTTCCTAGGGGGGGCCAGGTATGCCCCCCTTGGTTACACACAACGTTCGACTCTGGGGTAGTGCCCCAAAATTATTTTTTTGGGGCGGTTTTTGCTATTTTTAGCGGTTTTCTAAATTAATCATTGATTAAGGGATTAGGGTTTTGGTAGATGTAGAATACCTAAAACATTGTATATATTGTATGGTGAATGGTGAAATTAATAAAATAAAGATTTGAAAGGTGCGGCACCAAGGAAGGCTCGTTTTCTCTCTGTTAAGGGTTTATAGTGTAAATCTTTGTGTACTATGTGTATGAGCCATTGATTAGTTTATGTTTTTATTAAGAATATGTATGCATTGATTTATTTCACATGTTTAAAACTTACAAATAGAAGGTGTGCTGAGTTTTAGAAGTACTATTTCTTTCACATCATATTCAAAAGTTGGTCTAGAGAATTCGCAGTAGAGGATGCATGAAGTGTCAACTAGACAATGTGCACGTATAAAACAATCCTTGCACTGGATTGGCACAGAGCTATGTGACCCACCCATGTACGATGGACTAACTGATATTGGTATGTTTATAAAATCATTTTAGTTACAGGTACTCGAACAATAGAGGTTGTTGGCACTGGATGTCATATTAAAGGCAACTCTAGTTAGATGGTGGGTTGCGCATAGAAATGGAGTGATGGACCGGGAAAGGTGAAATATACTTATGAAGATATGCTTTGGGCCCAAGGAAGAAGAAAATGCGTAGAAATGCATAGGAAATAGTGACCTAATGGGTCACGTATAAAGATGTATGGATTTATGGCACTCAGAACCGGAGATAGAGTGGATGCACAAATTCATACACACGTTGGACATAATCCTGAAGAATTGGCATTTAGAATTGGAGATGCACAGGGAGACAACAGAATGGGAAGAATTGGTCTAGAGATTTGAAATCACATTCACATTTGAACATGAAGCTCCCTACATACATGTAACACTACAGGCCATTCGAACACGGATCTTCTTGGAGGTAGAGATGATGGAATTAGTACCCTTATGCAGTGCGCACAGAGCCAAGATGACGGTCCAGAAGATATTGGAATGTTATAATATAACAAAGGAAGAATACAATGAAGATGATCCCAATAATATACAAGTACTAGAGACAGAAGGAAAACGTGCAGTAGAATGGACAAATCTTGCATATACCACATACACACAACCTATAAAGATGAAGAAGGTCAACATTGGGACAACGGAGAATCCTAGATCTGCGTAGATAGGATATTATTGGAACGATGAGACAATTGAGAAGGTTACAGACTTATTGTGGTAATATAAATATTTATTTCCAACCACATTCTCATAGATGAAGGGGATAGCATGTGAATTAGGAGAGATTAAGATCCCACTAAAACTTGGAGCTAAACCAGTATGACAAAGACCTTACAGGTAGAACCCAAGGTACAAGGAGAAGGTCAGGGATGAAATAGAAAAGATGTTAGACGTAGCAATCATTGAACTAGTATAAGAATCCAAGTGGATTATCCCAATGGTGGTGCAGGACAAGAAGACTTAAGGAATTATGATCTACATGGATCTAAGGAACTTAAATGATGCATGCTTACATGATCCATTCCCAGCACCATTCACGAATGAAGTATTGGAGAACGTAGGAGGTCAAGAAACTTATTCCTTTACCGATGTATTCTCTAGCTACCATCAGATAAGAATTGTGCAAGAGGATAGACACAAATCCATGTTTTCAATAGAGTGAGGCATTTATTAGTAGATGGTGACGCCATTTGGATTGAAGAATTCCCTTGTAGTATTTTCTAGGGTAGTAGTGGCATCATTCAAGGAGTTCATACATAAATTTTTGGAAGTTTACTTAGATGATTGGAGGGTGTTCATTCTACTGCAGGATCATATAGAAGTTCTTTGGCTCATGTTAGATCGATGGAAGTAGTGTTAGATATTTTTGAACCTAAATACTTGTATCTTTTGAGAACAATTTGGAATTCTACTAAGACATGTAGTATGAAAACAATGACTATTGGTCGATCCAATGGACTAAAACTTGGAGCTAAACCAGTATGACAAAGACCTTACAGGTAGAACCCAAGGTACAAGGACAAGGTCAAGGATGAAATAGAAAATATGTTAGACGTAGAAATCATTGAACTAGTATAAGAATCCAAGTGGATTATCCCAATGGTGGTGCAGGACAAGAAGACTTAAGGAATTATGATCTACATGGATCTAAGGAACTTAAATGATGCATGCTTACACGATCCATTCCCAACACCATTCACGAATGAAGTATTGGAGAACGTAGGAGGTCAAGAAACTTATTCCTTTACCGATGGATTCTCTAGCTACCATCAGATAAGAATTGTGCAAGAGGATAGACACAAATCCATGTTTGCAATAGAGTGAGGCATTTATTAGTAGATGGTGATGCCATTTGGATTGAAGAATGCCCTTGTAGTATTTTCTAGGGTAGTGGTGGCATCATTCAAGGAGTTCATACATAAATTTTTGGAAGTTTACTTAGATGATTGGAGGGTGTTCATTCTACTGCAGGATCATATAGAAGTTCTTTGGCTCATGTTAGATCGATGCAAGTAGTGTTAGATGTTTTTGAACCTAAATACTTGTATCTTTTGAGCACAATTTGGAATTCTACTAAGAAATGTAGTATGAAAACAATGACTATAGGAATTTTATCAAAGGATATGCATATATTACAACACTCATGGAAAATATACTAAAGAAGGAATCCAAGTTCCAATGGACTGAGGATTTCTTGAAGGGGCTAGACACGTTGAAACAAAGACTGGTAACTGCACCCATTTTGATCTTTCTAGAGTGGAACAAGGAGTTCCATGTACATGTATATGAATTGTCCATAGCATTGGGTACAGTGTTGTCACAACCAATAGAGGGGGACATCGATCATCCAATTTCTTTTGCAAGTAGGAAATTGTTTACCTATGAAAAGAATCATATCACTACAGAACGTGAAGGATTGGAAACAGCCTATGCGCTACAGAAGTTTAGACATTACTTACTAGGATCCCACTTCAAGATGTATACAAACCATTCAACATTAAATTAATTAGTCAATAAGCATTTATTAGGAGGAATAATATGTAGATGGTTGTTATTGTTCTAGGAATATGAATTTGAGGTCATAGTAAAACCAGGGAAACTGAATGTAAGACCAGACCATCTCTCACGTATATTGACAGGAGAAGATGCATGTAATTTAGATGATAATTTCTTAGATGCGTAGTTATTTGTAGTAAGGATGGTGGATTATTACTTCATGGTCATTGTATAGTTTATAAATACAAGTGTGCCCCCCCTGAAATGATAGTTGCGCAGAAGAAACAATTGGTAGATAATGCAGTAGACTATTAGATGATTGCAGGGAACTTGTACAAGTTAGGGGAAGATAAAATATTGAGATGTTGTGTACTAGAACATGAAAGGTCAATTATATTGGAGGAATCACATTGTTGCACCTCTTTCATCACCTTAGTGAGAAAAACATAGGTGCTTGCAAGATTAGTTGGGTTTGCTAAGCAAGACAGTTGTAAGGAAAAGGGTTAGAGAAAGAAAGATAAAAGAACAACTAAGAAATAAACTAAGAAATAAAATAACAACTAAACTAGTGAGCATAGGGACATAAGAAAAAAAGAAACAATGAGAATCATGTCACCAATGGTAAGGTTTATATCAGTGAAAGAAAACACCAACAAGAAAGAGGACTATGAGTCCATTCTTCCTCCAAGGGAAGGCTCTTGGACCCCCACAAATAAGCTCTTCTTACAACTTTGAATGAAAATGGTGAAAGAATTCTTTGGTAATCCACTCAAGGGGTGAGATGGATTGCCCAATGTGATGGTGCTAGTATACTCTTGATGAGAATAGAGAATTCCTCAAGAGAATAGTAGCAGCATAAATTTGCTATTGAATTCCTTAAGAATGAAGTGCACCCATGGCCTTGTTTTATAGCACCTCTTTGAGGTATTGTGAAACCAGCTTGTAGTGTGAAAAGAGGCTAATTAGGGCATTTTTAGGTCTTTGACCAACCACCCAGTCGGATCTAGTCTAGATTTGAGTGTCAAATCAACTTGGAAGATGAACTTGAAGTGGGTGGGAGGCCGACCAATCTCATAAATGCATCATTCTCAGATGTGCGCAACTTTTAGCGACCACAGTCACACATCGGGCGCATGTGCGCTTTTCCTGCGTTTCTGTTTTGCGCATGTGCGCGCGCGCCTTGTGTAGTCATATCACACTTTAATTTTGTCACTTTTTGTATAGTTTTTGACTCTTTGGAAATGATTTTGTGGTAATTTTGGTCCATCATAAATGCATCATTCTCAGATGTGCGCAACTTTTAGCGACCACAGTCACACATCGGGCGCATGTGCGCTTTTCCTGCGTTTCTGTTTTGCGCATGTGCGCGCGCGCCTTGTGTAGTCATATCACACTTTAATTTTGTCACTTTTTGTATAGTTTTTGACCCTTTGGAAATGATTTTGTGGTAATTTTGGTCCATGGGTGATGTCATAACTATTTGACGATGCTGGATTCTTGTAACCATTTGCAGACGAAATTTTCGTGATAACATATGTCCCCTAATGGATGAGGTTAGGACCATACGTATAGCCAAAATTCATCAATGTTTCTTCTACTAAGAGTGTTGTTGTAAGAGAGAGTGATAGTGGGATTGTCAAGAGTTACCCATTGGGGGGAGAAGGGAACTTGTAGAACCCAACCTTCCATAAGGTGTGTAAAAAATAAACTATGTACAAATGAGGCAGGCATGCCCCATGCTCGTGTCATGTAACTCAAAAAGGAATGGTGTGTTGATGTAGACAACTGCAGTGCCCTCGGGGGAGGTCATGATAAAGGAAGAAGATAATTTTGCAGAGGAACATACTCTAAATAGTAGGCAATGACATCTGTAAGAAATATCACGGATTCTGTAGGCATTGATATCTCGACCAAGTTCAGAGGTCTTCAGTAAATATAAGAAATAACTGCAATAGTCGCAAAGTAAGACCCACCGTAACTTGAGAAAGTGTTGAATTCGAATGTTACGGGGGTCAACGACAGCAGGAAACAATTGTGGTTCTCCCTGTGTTTTCCGAGACCTCTCATTGGAAAGGTAATGAGAGTCAAGATACTGTCTCTCTTCTAGAAACTGTGTTGATGTCGACAAAAAGGGGGACGTGACTCTGAGAAGAAAAGAGCTTCGTGAAATCTACTAGGTGAGGTTAGGAACTGAGGAGGTACATAGACGAAATCAAGATGTATGGAGACTCAATACGGCCCTTGGCTAGAGGTATGTGTGAGGTATAAGTGGTCGCAACCGTTCAACTAGGTCAAGTGTCAGGGGGACAACAAGACAGGGGATAAGTTGTTCCAGAGTCGGGAAAAAGTGAACAAACTCAGAGGGCAGAGGTAAGTGGCTTGTGGGATACTCAGAGTATATGGACATTGTCAACAGGGGTAGTGTTAAGCCCTAATATTGGTTCATTACCCCTTAATTGGGGCATATTATATTAGTAATGTTATTTTATTTATGTCAGCTTTAGACCATTAGTTGTAATTATACCTCCTAGTCTCCTATATATACCAAGTAGACATTTTCATTTTGAATCATCTTGTACATGAACATTTAAGTGGGGTAAAAGGAGTTTGCCCCCTCGAAGAGGCTTATTATCTAAAATTATCTCTTTTTCAAGGCGTTGAGTACTTTTCCTGAGGTTTTTCTATGCTATATTGATGTTTGGTTCTTAACATATGGTATCAGAGCTCAAGGTCTTGGGGTTTCGCTGCTACATATGAGACACTGTGGAATTTTTTCTATAACATTTTTTCTACAATGTTTTAGAAGGAACGTCTTGGCAGATATTTAGTAGACAGATCAAGGTACGTTGAGTTCAAAATTCATCTCCTGAGGCCTTATACTGTCGAATATACAGCCTGTACAAGATAGATTTTTGGAATCATCCTAAAATGCGTCATTGTATAATTTTCGCTATAAATCATTTTTTGTAACGTTTCAGACCCTGAACTCTGGAGGCCATTTACAAAAATTAGTAAGGTATCTGTGGTAAAACTTTCATCTTCTGGGTCATCTCAAATTTGTAGATACACCTCTTGTAAGATAGGGTATCTAACTAGTCCTATTGACTAGTCTCAAGAAGGTGTTCCAGGTAAAACAATCATAACTTCTTGATAGAGTATCCAAATTGAGTGGGAATGGTTTCATTGGATCTTGGATAGTGTGTAGTATTTTGGGTGTGAGTTTCAGAATTTGAAATCAATTATTTTGTGCGGGGCATGCTATACAAGTGAGATCTCCTGGAAAGGCCAAAAATCGTCAAGTTGTGAGGAAGTTACCGTAAATTCCACTTGGCACATCCAATTTTGATCAGACCTGTGGCATTACAGAGAATAAATATCAGAGAACTACCTAAAATAAAGTTTCATACCTAGAAGGTCCAAAAATTGGGAGATAGAATAGAATAAATATTGTCTAGCAGAACCGCCTCAAAATCAAGATTCAAAAGTGATACTTGGCCAACATGCCACCAAAAAAGGGACCTTCAACACCAAATAAGCCTCCAGAAAATCCTAATTGGACTCTTGATGAAGCTGAAGAAATGCGTAGGGACATAAATGAACTACAAAAGAAGATGGATTCAATGGAAGCTAAGTTGATGGATTTAATAGAAGCTAAGTTGGATACTAAGATGGATGGATTAAAAGGGGAGATCATGGAAGTATTGAAAAATTTCGTAACAGAGAAGACACCCAAAAGTGAAAATGCATACCATGAAATTCATGATGAGGACACAAGGAAGTTGAATCAAGAATGGAGAAACTCCAACTTTGGTTTGAAGACCAACCACGTTCCTAAGATTTATATGAGGAAGTTTGATGGCAAGGACCCAATCACATGGATACTTCAGATGG
>ML789786.1:136979-156010 GCA_009831015.1 Picea engelmannii | reverse complement strand
ACATTTATATTTTCAGCCTAAGAAATGGGTCATGGGTTGGATCCCATCCAAGAGGTGGGTGCCTCAAGGGGGGATGCACAAAACAACCAGACCTCAGCCTTCAACCGTTCATGGGTATCTCCCTGCCTTATGGTGTTAGGAACACTTGACTTGGAGGATTTCCAGTTCCCTATTTGACAACTTCTATTGTTTTGACAATGTGAGAACTAGATAACGGGGAGTTATTTGGATGCCTATCCTTGAAATCCTACCTAGACTAAAAAGTTTCTTTTGGCACCTCCTGTGGAGGAAAACTTAGTGAGTTTTTAGAAAAAAAAAATTAGATGTAGTTTTTTGAGAGGTTGGGGGTGTGAACCAACATCGTTGAAATTAAATGGGGGTGGATAGTTTCATCAAGAAAAGGGTGGGGTGTTTCGGAATACCTTTGGAGGAAACTTACTTTGACCTCCATGTTTCGAGAAGAAACTATGTGAGTGATAAGTGACTTTTGTGTGTGAATGAGTGAAAGTGTGCCAATGTTTTAATGAATTAGGTGTCACCTTGTTGCATGTGGACTTCGCTTGGTCCTTACAAGTGTTGATTACCTAATTAACTAAATGTCTTTGGTACAACCTTGCGTAATTCAAAAGTCCCTAGGAAACTAGCATGTGGACATGTGGGTCCTTTACTCTTCCTTTAACTCCCTATTGTGATTTAATCTAAGAAAAGCTTTGAAACTATCCTAGATTGTGATCATGTGGGCATGTATGGGCCCATTACAAAACCTTTAAACTTCCCTAGTGATTTAATCTAAGAAAGTAAATTTCAACACTATCCTATCTTTGTAGAATGTGGGCATATAAGGGCCCATTACAATCTTAAGATGTGTTTGAATAAATTAAGCTAAGAGGAGTCCCAAGAGGGGTTGTTGTCGTCTACTAAAGGTTTTAGTCTTTTTAAGGCAGATGAAATTGTCCTACAATCTTTTTGTGATTCTCAAGGTTGCTTGGAAGCGCGAGAGAAGAGCATACTAAGCGATTATTATCCAACTTCTAGTCCCAATGCAATTTTTATGTGATTTAGAAATGATTCCAACTTATACTTTTAGTCAAAGCAAACCATCCATGTGGCAAAATGAAAGCAAAAGTGGAAATAATGATTTTAAACCCCCTAAGTGCCTATGTGTTTTGACTAATCCCTTTATATAAATAGGGAACTAAGTGTGGTGCAGCTTACAACATGCATGAAATCACTTTTAAGAAGGCTAGGGGCCTTCCCCAAATCACAAAAAACCTTACAATGTGTATTTTTTTGCACAGGTGTGCGGGTCTTAGTGTAGACAGAGGTGCACTGAGCACCTGTGCGCAGACCAAAACGAGCTTTTGGGCATGGGTGCACAGAACATAACTGTGGTTTTAGTGCATGTGCGGCGATACGGGTCTGTGGGCCAAAAAACCCGCGCACAACTGACACCCGACTGTGAAGAAAATTCCGAATGGAATTATCTCAATTCAACTTTGAATTGGTTGTTTTATAGGTCATCTTAGGCGGGATGAGACAGGTATCCTTGGCAGGAAACTCTAAGGTATTCTTACATGTAGACAGAAGTGAACCGAGCCGAGTTACTAGAGAACAATTAAGAAACCTGCATAGACACACAAACCTCTTCCACCAATCCAACATACAAAGAGCATGGCACCACCAAGAATGGGATGACCATCCGTCGCTACAAAGAAACAATCGAAGAAACCAATAGATGTGGAGGTCGAGGAGGTGGTCAGAACTTCGGCCCCGATGCCACCTACAATTTTTCATAGAGATTATTTACCTCCGAGGAAGGATGATGCAACCCCAGTAAAAATACCAGTGAAATCCAAGTATCCATTACCAATAGAACCAGTCTCGAAGGGCATCAGTTGAGATGAGAACATGCTTGACAAGGAGGCCAACTTGAAATTTATGGACCATGATATCACCGACATGCATAAAATCCCTAAGTTAGATAGGGATCAATATTTGTGCACGAATACCGACCCCTCCATAGGAATAATTTGGGTGGAACCACATGAATGCATGTCGGGCTTGGAGAAAGCTGGGATACTCAAGTTATTCAAAATTCCACATTTCAGACGAAGTAACAAAATCAATTCCCATGTTAAGGTATTTTTGAGTTGCGTCCATGGGGGGAAACTTTGGCTAGATCCCCCAGTTTCAATTGATATTGTGTTAATTACACACATCATAGGGTTGATAAAGATAGGTGAAGACTCATCATTACTATTACAAAAAATGGGAAAGTGAGCCCTCTCTGAAGCCATGAAACACAAGTATGAAACATTCAGAGGAAAAAGGGGTCTGGATGTGAAAAGCATCATTGACAAAGAGGTAAGGTTTACTACATAGGTTTTGGACTATAGACTGCTACTTAAATGTTTTAGATATGAGGTTCCATCGATAGTCATGTTAGGTGCAGATAAATTAAAGGAAGGTGTTCAGATGAACTGGGAGGCATTTCTCATTAACCATTTTTTGTAGGATTGCATAGAGGCCTAGGAAAAGGGTGTGGAATTTCACTATGCATTGTTACTTATTCTCATTGTGATGATCAGGTGACAGGAGTCTACATATTCCCAGTGCATGAGTGCTTTCAATCACAACCCTTTGGATGCTAGGTATTCCAACTTGTGTCACTCCACCATCAAGAGGCGGCAGACTAACGCCAATGCCTCTTTTTATTCATATTTTCATCTCATTACGAAGGTAGTAGAGACTACACTGGGCATTCCATAGGAAGTAGTCATTGCCTATAGGGATTTTGCACACTTCAGAGCTGACATGAACCATCGATATGTGTAGGCCAAAGGATCCTGTGTGATAAGAGTTTCCAACCAGTTACCGGTCGATAGTTGAATATGTGCACTTAATCATCTCTAACTGGGAGGATGAATGGAAGAGCCCAGTCAACAAGACAGGGTCCTCAAAAGAGTATGGACACCAAGAGAAAAGTGAGGAGGAAGAGAATCAGACAAGTGGTGCAGACAAACACCCTGGCCAATATAAATTCTTTGAAGCGGGACTCAAAAGGAAAGATAAGGAGCCATAATAGATAGGAGGGGCATAAAATAAAGCTAAGATGTAGTGGAAGGAACCATTTTATATTTTGATCGATGATGATTGTTGGCACAGGGGCAGACCTAGGGTTCAACACTTCAACAACGTACCAAAAAAACCCTAACTATCGTCCCTTTCAACAACACCTGCCAAGCAAATGAAGTCTCACCCGAGGTAGAGGTAGGGGGGGTTGTAGGACTCAAGTGTCTACAACCTAGATGGGACACAGATCTATGATCATAATACTTAGCAGAGAACTTAGCAGTTAACATTCATTAATATTTAACCCTTTATTCACATCATAGGCAAAACCCTAATTACATAACAACGCGGTATTCAACAAGATCTAAGCATATATGACCATTTAGCACATAGAATCAACAGATCTAGCATTCATCCAAGTTATTAAGCACTACGATACTATATCATATGCATATAACATACATAAATATTAAGAACTAAGAATAAATCACATCAATGACACAAAGCGATCACAACACAGGATATACGTGGTTCACCCCCAGTGTGGAGCTACATCCACCAACTCTTCTTCTCTTTATTATATTCTTTCAATTCATAGAGCCACAAAACCAACTCCGCATAGTACAGGATATATGCATGCACCTCGCCATATCCTCCTTCCCTGAGCTTCGCACAACACATAGCCTTCTTACAATCACTTTCACTTAGCTCTGCAAGTTCTCAACACACAATATGCACAAATCATTTACAACTATTTGCAATTATCTCATTGGCTTACAAATGAATCCTTCTTACATCGCCTAGCTATCTATTTATATATTTCAAAAGGGGCCTAAACATGGGTAAGACCCATGGGCCGACATCCCATACCCGTTACATAAACCCTAAACCCAAAAATCCCACATAAGGGGGCGAGATCTCGAAATCTCCGCTTTCCTTGGCGCTTCATCTTAGACTAGCCTATCAAAGTCCCAAAAATGGTCAAACATGAGCAAGTTTCTCCAAAACTTGGTCAAGTTTCAACATTCTCCCAACACTCACCTGTGACTCGTCCCGAGTCACTCTAATCTAGGAAAATCTGCTTTGAAGGCCTTGATCTTGGCTCGATCTTCTTCGACCTACTTCTTCACCAAAGCCTCCTGCTCGGCGAGCTCCTGAATAACTTTCATGATCACCAGTCCTTCCAATCGTTGTTCCATCGTGGTGACTACTTATTCTTGCTATGCACCTTGTCCCTCAATATCCTCAAAAATTGTGCAGGATTCATCCTGCACTGGATGTAGCCTCTGGGTCACTTCCATGACTTTACTCTGGATGGCATGGACCTATTGCTGAATGATGCACTATTCCTAGGACATTTTCATTCTCGCGACTGCTGACAGTGGCTTCAGCTGTGCTTGTACTGTTGCTACTTGTTGCTTTGCCTCCTGGAGTTGTGAATCCAATGTCCTTAGTTCTGGTTCCTTTGCAAGGCACTCATAGGTCTGCGCACTTTGACTTCTTAATTGCTTGCATTCTAAGGTCAATGCCTTTAATATTTCGACTATGCTCCAAGTAGTTTATTCCCTCTAATCTCCCACTTCCTGCGGAGTGCTTGGCACAGCTTGCAGTTCCAGTTCAGACACTCTTGCTTGAAGTTTCTGAATAGATTCAGTGAGCTTCTCCACTTTACTCTCGACTGTGTCTTGTTCTATCTATGTGAGTCCCGACACAGAAGTGAAGTGCTCTTGTGACTACCTCCTTGACTCCCATCTTCTCTGTGAGCAGTTGTTATTTTTCCTTCTGGATCTGTGCTTTATCCTCTACAAACTTCACCTGGAGGTCATCTTTCTCTTGCTACGCAACCCAACATTTCTTTAGGGATTCTTATTTTGCTTGATTTAATGCCTCTATGGCCTGCTCCTTTTCATCCTCGACCCGACGAAGGTGAGCCTCTATTGAATATGCTAATCTGCATAGATGGGCAAGATCATCTCCTACTTCTATGTCGCATGCTGACAACGACATAGTAGACATTGCACGACTCAAATAAAGAGCATGTTGTACCCCTTTGAGCTCTGCCTCGATCTTGTCAAACATTGTCTCTTGTTTGGCTTCACTTCCCTGCAAAATGTCCTCTGAAGCATCTGATACAATGACGATTATGAGGTCAATATCATCTACCACGAGCACAGTCTGAAATGGAGGTTTATTAGCTTTCCAATTCTTTCGTGATGAAGGTTTCTTTGGGGAACCCTTTCTTTTCTTGGATGTCTTAGCCCCCATGATGGGATCCTTAGGAGGTGTCTCTTTGCCATGTTCCTATTTGTTTTCTTCCCCTTTGTCCTCTTCTTTGTCTACTTCATCACCTCCTCCTCCTTCAGGTGAATCTGGTGTATTTTCCTTTGATGCGTTGTTCAATTCCTATACCTCTTCCTTATTTTTCTTCCTACTTTTGTTGGGTCCATTATACTCTTCTTGAGTGACTAAAAAACTTCTGATGAGGTTGGGGCTAGAGAGTTCTGTCTGTTTGACCGGTATAAGGAACTCCACAGGCCATTCCTTGGTTATTTCTTCCATGTCCTCCTCTATGATTTTGTAATAGGACTAGAGCTCTTCCTTGTGTTCGTCCCCACATGAAGTGATGTAAATGAAATGTCTATCTGCACGGAACTTCGCAAGTGGCTTGAATCTGTGTAGGGTATTCAGTGCCATGTGATAAAAAGATTCAATGTCCCTCTTTAGCGGTAAATAATATGTGTGGAAAACTACATTGGATTGCCATTGTTTTTCCATGTCGCTCGAATACCAGAGCGTAGTGAACTTCATGGCCAGTGGTTTGGATGACTCAATTTCAGGGAAGGTCGCTCCTTCCAGCATCTCCCAATAAATGAAGGCTATGAGAATTAGCAACCAGCTAAAATCAAACTCATATCCCTGGTCTTGTGCTTCACGGAAATCCTTCTCCAATTGGTTGACGAGGTAGCTCGCCCAGTTCGTTTGCATCCCTTCGATGCATTTTCCTGCAAGGTCAACGATGAACCCTGTGACCTGTGTTGGTTGGTTCTTCCTGACGAGATTACCATTGATCAATTGGCAAGCTAATCATGTTGCACCATTATGGATGGAGGCTACCTTGTATCCGTTTCCCTTTCTCTACATCGTCGTAAGTTTCTTTTATGCGTTGCGTCGGGGTGCGATTTGCAGCCTTCCCAAGGTAAAAATCCCAAGGGTCAGGTCCTTGCATGCTTAATCATCAACACCAAATCTACTGTGATGCTCTGATCCAACCACAAGTAACCACCATGGTAGCATGATAGGAGGATTTTAACACATGCGTTAACCTCCTGATGTCTATCGAAGTGTGGTATCTTCATCACATTGAGGATTGTTGATCTTGCGATGTCCATAGTCCATGTCTGGGGGATTATCATCGACTTCTTCCCCATTGTCTTTTTCAAGTACTTGTGATGTGCGAGCATGCCATAGTTCTTATTGTCTCCTAAGTTGAAGTCACTGATCTTTAGCATCATAATCTGTCATAACTAAAGTCCAACTACATGTATCCCCTTCGGTAGGTACGTAGTAATCAATGTATAGTCGAAGTACCTTGGGACGCTATGACGACTAACCATGCTAGCTAGAGGTAGGATATAGTCGAGCGGGATTGATGGGATGAGACTTGCATTTTCCAAGTCATCGCGATGCTTGATTTGTTTCTCTGTCATAGTCTGGGATGGCCCAGATCGACGTGCAGTCAATGGAGATTCTTGCACTCCTCTCGTCGATGAGGCCTGTACTCCTATAGACATGACCTTCTCATCCATGAGGTCTATGAGGATTTCTTCGACGAATTTATCTACTACACTAAGGTTGCCCAACATACATGCTCGAGATCAGATATCTCGGGTTTGTGAACAAACAATCAAGGTAGCAGAATGGATGGTGAGGTTACAATAAGAACTACGTGAAAGCGATTAGTTCTTTGTGTGCTCGGATAATCACAATTCATGAAAGTGTCCTTGGTGCAATGCTCCACGGGATAAATATACAACGTTGTAACAGACTCCTCCAATGGGCAGGAATGCCTCAATCAATACAATTCCATCCACTATGGCGTGGTCCCAACTTTCCAATGGTGAACGATCCAACAATAAGTGCGTTTCTAGTCGTTTTGGAGCGTCGTTATAACAGTTGGGACGCCTCCAATGGTCATATTTATTCATTGTGGTGAAGTGTCTTTCAGTGTTTTTCTGCTATTTTGGCGAGGTTCAAGTTCTGCAAACCTTCCTTCTGCGAAGTCCTCTCTAGAACCTCCTGCAACTTTTCTAGATTTTCTTTCTTCTTACTGAGCTTTCTAGCTTTCTTTCCTTTGATCAGTGTCTCTGGATTCATCTTTCCATTATTGTTCTTATCTTTTCTTAACATAGTAACTTCGCACTGTTGAGGATATTTCACAAGGTTCGAGGATAATAACTCTTCTCTTAATGTTTCTGGAGTAGGTGCTCTACTCTCTTGCATGGATAGGTTCTTTAAGCCTTCTTGTGTTCTTTCAACTTCGACAGCTAAGTCTCTAGCCCTTAGTTTCTTCGACTTGTCCTCTTGTTATTCTATTAAGATCTTTATTCTCTTAGCCATGAAATCCCTTAATTCTTGTTTTTTCTATTCTATAGATTCTTTTTCTTCTCTCCTTCGGATATGATCTCTCTTGATCCAAATATTTCCTAACAAAAGTGCAAAGGGAGCGTTGTTCTCAACAAACTTAATGACCTCGAATTATTCTTCTGTCGATATTCCATGAGAAACCATAGGTACATGGGAAAGTCTTCCACATAGGGTTATCATCTTTCCTTTAAACAATCCTATTCCTCCCAATGAAGGAATCATAACAGGATTTCCTAAGATTTCCAAAGTACTTTCTTTCATAATGTTCACCTGTGTTTCTGCATCCAATACACAGTCTATGTCAAAGTCTCCTATTCTTGTTTCTATGCACTATTTCTCTTTTAAAATCTTTGATAAATTGATGTCTCTGTGATCATTCAATATTTATTTCATATGCAATAATATAGCCTCTAATTCTTTCTAGTTCTTTGACATATTCTTAGTCTCTTGATCTTCCTCATGGTTTTCTTGTCTTATGTTCATCTTCTCAACTTTAGCAATCATTCTAGGGAAATCCAAAACTTCATGTCCAGTAGCTTTACAACAAAGTCAAATAGGACTTCTACCAGGGAATTACTTAGCAATATGTCTCGGTCTTTTGAAACTATAACAAAGAGTTAATTCTCTCTTTCACTTAAATTATCCTCAATCTTTCCTATACTGTGCACTAGGATTATAGTGATGGACCTGCAAAAAAATATTTCTAGGATCCTGCATCTGCTTGTTAGTCCAAAAATTCTTTCTATGCATAGGGATAACATATCTTTCGCTATTTTTATCAAATCTATTCTTATCACATATTCTTTCTTCTAATTGTGCCATAGTTTTCATAATAGGACGAAGTCTATCAAATATACCTAGATCCATTCTTTTGAAACAAAAATTTCCACTTATCTTACCTTTATCAGAGCACAAAGCTTTAAGATCTTACCTCTTTTCTTCAGATCAGACTTCTCTTCTTAGCATAGAGCTTCACAAGTTAAGTAGAGTATTGTGCACTACAGCAACAGATCTACGCACAAAGCTTTCTCTTTTCCTCAGTTCCCAACAATCATAGCTTCAAATCCTGACAACAGAACCATTTGTTGGCACAGGGGAAGACCCAAGGTTCAATGCTTCATCAACGCACCAACAAAACCCTAACTATCGGCCCTTTTGGCAACACCTGCAAAGAAGATGAATTCTCACCTGAGGTAGAGGTAGGGGGGGTTGTAGGACTCAAGTGTCTACAACCTAGCTGAGACACAGATCTGTGATCATAATACGTAACAAAGCACTTAGCAGTTAACATTCATTAATCTTTAACCCTTTATTCACATCGCAGGTAAAGCCCTAATTATACAACAACGCAATATTCAACAATATCTAAGCATATCTGACCATTTAGCACATAGCATCAACAAATATAACATTCATCCAATTTATTAATCACTAAGATATCATATCAGATGCATCTAACTTACATAAAGATTCAACACTAAGCATAAATCACATCAATGACACAAAGCAATCACAACACATGATATACGTGGTTCACCCCCAACGTGGGGCTACATCCACCAATTCTTCTTCTCTTTACTATCTTCTTTCAATGCACAGATCCATAGAACTAACTTCGCATAGGATATAATATCTGTGTGCACCTTGCCAAATCCTCGCTCCCCAAGCTTACAATCACTTGCACTTAGCTCTGGAAGTTCTCAACACACAATATGCACAAATCATTTACAACTATTTGCACTTAGCTCATTGGCTTACAACTGACTCCTTCTTACATCTTCTAGCTATCTATTTATATATTGCAAAAGGGGCCTAAACATGGGTAAGACCCATGGGTCGAAATCACATACCCGTTACATAAACCCTAAACCCAAAAACCCCACAAAAGGGGGCGAGATCCTGCGATCTCCACTTCACCTGGCACTTCGTCCTCGACCAGCCTGTCGAAGTCCCAAAAATGGTCAAACATGACCAAGGTTCTCCAAAACTTGGTCAAGGACCAACAATGATATGGATCAAATTGGGTACCTGATCTATGATTCCATCGAGGAACTTTGGGAGGAAGCCACAACAAAGCATGAGGACCAACAAAAGAAGGTCCATGATCAGTTGGGAATCCTTCAATAGATGCTAGAAACAACATGCATTGTGAAATACCCCAAGTTAGGGGATGATCCAGCCATAGGAACAAAGAAAGAAGAGGACAGTGCACCGACGACCCTAAAACAGATCTAAGGGGAACTCAAAACCATTCAAATTGAGGGAGTCGCGCTAGATTTTTCAGCAAGCGCATTGCAGGAACAAATATAGGCGTTGGGTCAACTGAATATAGTCGTATTGTGACTACCCATACAACGAGTCTAGGAGTTACAAGTAGATTTAGTGCAAGAAATAAAGAATAGAGGAGACGTCGTGCACCAGACTTGGCCAGAATGAGGGATGAAAGAACCTAAGTACAGACACAGTATGATTCAACCCTTCAGCAAAATAATGAGCTTGAAGGCTGAATGGAGGAAATTATGAGGATGAAAGAGGGCATAGAGGAAAGGGAAACAAAAGAAAAAAAGGAGAAGGATGAAGCAGAAATTATGGTACATATGATGCAAAACACTGTCCAAATTGTATACAAACAAGTAACAATAGTTCCCCTGGTCATAGAGGCCACTGTGGAAGAAAAATTGTAAAAAATTTGTGAATTCATGAAGGGCTTCAGAGGACAGATCCATGATCTACAACTAAAGAGCATGCACGAAATGCCACCTGAGGTGCTAAAAGGTAGACTAAGGATGGAAACAATAGCAGTTTCCAAGATTAAGAAATTTGAAGATGAATGCACAAACATTTGTGAAGAGAGTGAGAAAGTGTGGGAAGATTTCATGGGAAACCCATAGATGAAGTTTGTAGAGGCCAAACTGCAAGAAGTGCAAGAACAGGCCAATGAGGCAGCAGAGAAGGAGAAAACATTGTCATTGGTTGAGCAAATGGCCTCCATTTTGGCTCAGTGACAAGCATATGTAGAAGTGGAGAGACTCAGGGACCATCAGAAGATCCTTCAGTAGAGACTTGGACCCGAGCAGGAAGAAGTGGTCAGGATTATTGGAGAATTGGCCACTGTACAGGGGAAGGTCAAACAAGCCACAACTGAAACAGAGAACAAACTTCAAGACTTGACTGCACAGGCCATAGAGGAGATCATAACAAAAGAGGCCACAATTGTCACAGAGGTAGAGACTACTAAGACTCCCTCTCAACTATTCATTATGGCATGGAAGAACATGAAACGGGCTTGAGTGGCTCGGGACGAACCATAGGTGAGTGTTGGGGGCTTGTTGGATAGGCAGTTTTGAATGCAATTTTGTGAAAAAAAACCTAAGTATAAAGTAAGCGTGCAGAAGAAAGTAAGTGCATAGAATGAAGTAAGCATGCAGAAGGAAGTAACTGTGCAGAAGGTAGAAAGGGTGTACAAGGAAGTAAACACGTAGAAGGTGGAAAGGGAACAGAAGGAAGGAAAGCACGTAGGACAAAGAAAACACACACAAAAAATAATAAAGAAAATGATCGAGAGGATAAAGCGCAAAGGAGGATGACATGACATTCCAGAAATAGAAGAACAACAGAAAAGTTGCATGAAGAGTGAAAAGTAGAAGAAAGAAAACAACCAGTTAACTAAAGATGAATATGCCATGCATTGTAATGGGCTATTTTTGGGATAAATAGTCTAGGTATTTTGGGTATAAATATGTAACGGGATTGGGAGATTAAGTGTGTGGAGAGAGAATCATAGTTTTAAGAGTGAGAGACTAAGAAGTGAGGTTGGGAGATTACACAAAGGTCATGAATGTAATAGAAAGTTAGTAAGACAGAAGAAGAATAAAGAAAGAGTTTAGAGAGGATATTGTATCTTGTGTTACTTACTTGTTTAGGTGTGCTTATGAATGATGTTGCTATACTTCACAGACTAGACTTAGTTTATGGATTAATTGTGATGCAATATTCATGAATGAATGTGATAATATATGTAATCATCGAGAACATACATCAGCTAAAAGAAGGAATAATGACTCGAGTATCTGCCTCCCTTTCCCTTACTACTAAAAAATCCTAGTTCTTACAGTCCCAATAGATACCTTGGGTGATACTTCATCTGCGCAAGAAGGTGATGTTGAAAGGGCCAATGAAGTCTTGTGGATTTGTTGGTCGTAGTTGAACCAAACTTTGTGTGTTACAACCTATGCGTAGATCAAAACCAACCAATAAATACCAACTCAAAAAATGTATAAGAGATGAAAAGACCACATATGTCCCACCAAGTAATGGGCTCATATCAAACTTGGATTTTTTTTCAAAGTACTTATTTATTGACTTTGTTAATATAAGCAACATTTACAAAACAACAAACAAAAAGAAAATTAAGATAAATAATGAATGTGAAGATGATAGCCAAGATAGAGATAGAAAAAATAAAGGAAAGCAAATACTTGGCCATAAAGAAGTTCAAGTTGCATTTTAAAAGCTTGAAATGGTTCTTCGGTGCAACTTATGCAAACCAGATAGATTGGACCCTTCATTATAAAAGAAATCTAGAAACTAGACTATCGATGCATTACTCACAAATAAATATCATATATAATGAATATTGCATAAAATATAAAGGGATCATTTAAACCCCTAGTATAAAACAAAAGGGGGGGGCACAAACTCATGTGATTGCCTTTTTGGACTTTCTAGGGAGGAATTTTCCCAGGACCCTTTTTGTTCATGTGATGTATTTATTTTTTCCATGACATATTGATTTGATCTTTGAAGTAACATATGCAACATTTCAAAAATAAAATCTAACGAGATGGGGTCTATACTGACCGCTAAAACACTCCAAGTATAATACAATTTGTTATGTTAAGGAATACTGCGATAAATGTGAAGTAAGAGAAATTGGATTGAATGCTAAGAGATTCCAAGTAGAGAGTACTATGCTACAATTACTCTTCATCCTCAAGTGCCACTTCACAAGTATCTACCCATATAGATGGATGAGTTGGAAGAAACTATAATTTCCCATAAATGCCAAGTAAATTTGGCATAGCAATTAAAAAAAAGTGCCATTAATTTGATATTATTATATGTATTAAAAGTAGTGACCATTTAGTGCTAGGTGTTTCTTTGATGTGATGTAGTCACATAAATACACTAACAATTGATAAAATCATTCAAGCATCACATTACATTCTTTAATCATTTTTTTCCTCTCATAAAGAACTATCCGTGACCAATGTTTGTGGAAAGAGAGTCCTCACTAAGAAAATCAATCTGCTGGAGAAAAAATTGCATATGTTATGGAATTTCATATGTTAAGAAAGGGTTTTAACTTTTGTAAAGGTTAAAATTGAAATTTAAAACTGATACAAAAGACTTAAAAAATAGTTTTTAGTAATATTTATATGATTCCAATTATAGATGTTTTATAATGTTTTGACTGAAAAAAAAAAATGAAGTGGCATCATTGAAGAGTTCACTTAGAGATCCCATAAACCACAGTGGCAACAACATGGATTAAATTCCAATATCTTGTTGAGCAATGAAACATAGTGTTGATGATTGAAGATTGCAAGATATTTCAGGCAGTGAGACATTGGACAACATGGGAGCAATTTTCAAATGGATCACATTTTTAGACTTGTTACCAAAAACATGACCAGGATACCAATTCCCCATTCCATTCTTTTCTTGAAACTACTTTAGTAAATTACTAATAAATTTTATACACATAATAATAAATATGTATAGATTTTGGCAGATTCACATTTCTTATATTCGAAACCCTCTAGCACAATTTCTCATTATGTTCTTATTTCCCTATCCATTTAATGTTTCAAGTTTCTAGTAACACAACTTTGCATCATTTTTCCTATGGTTGAAAATTCCTTTCACACTAATTTTATGTATACATGTACTTTCCTATTATCTATTACTAGATAATAGATAGAGACTCCTTCCACTGCATATGGAATATTTGTAATTTACCAATCACATTATTGTAATTTCTTTCTTTAATTTCCAATAAAAGTGATGATAAGTGTTGAAATCAAAGAAGGACTACTTCAAAACCACTCACGATAGGGATAGCCAATCTACCAAGGGGTAACAAATCAAGAAGCTAGACTTTGAGACATTAATAAAATTATCTTATCTTATCTTGGATTGTTGAATTTGGATTTCAGGATGCAGTTTTTTCTTTTGGTTTCATATTTTCATATGCCAAAGGCCTAAAATAAAATACTTTGGTTGGGATCAATTTGAGAAACTACTATTCATTTCCTTCATCTCTGCTACTGCCATTTGGTAATATTGTGCAAAATCAACATTCTATCTAATTAGAAGGTAGCTTAGATAGAATTGTAATATTGTTGTATAAGAAATACAAAATGTGAAATGTCCCCAACTAGGTTGGGTGGAGATATTACATTGTTTCCCACAAATTACCATTCCTTCTTAAGTTAATGTGTTGTTAACCTCTTATAAAACAATTTACTCAATGAGGCATATTTTCAAGCAGATAGAAAACATCTATTACACAAGATTTAGAGAAGATAACATGGAATCTTTATTATGGATGGAAAAATCACGAAACTAGTACAATGACATCTAATGGTTGTAATAATAGCTACAAAACACAAATCTAATGGTTTTCAGGAAACTACACAAACCACTACAGAACAACACAATAGAAACATGGAATGATGCCACTCTACTACCCCTGAAACTAGTATACTCTGGTAATACCCCTTTGCAAGAAGCCTTCCAACCCTGTCTGCATCCCCTCGTAAGCTCGATCTGACCAACTACTACGATCCCAATTTGCAAAGATCCTCGCAGGAAAACTGCGAGGTGTCTAGTAGGGCCTTGTGGGACAAAACTAGCTCAAACCCGCAAGGATTCCCTAAACACGATCTCTTCGAACCCTCCAGAAGCCTGCAACTATATGAGCTCAACCTCATTCAGAAAGTACTGTAATCCTCCTACATACCACGGTATCCCTCCAATAGTAAGAAAACTCCCAAGTGAAGCTCCAAAGAAGATCCTGTATGGATCCTCCTCCTTCTTGTCTAGATCCAATGGAAATCATGGATGGATTCACCTCTTGTCTAGATAGGGTGGATATTTCACCACCGAAACCAAACTAATAGTCGAAGGGTTTTTCCCAAAACCCCAACCAAAATGTTGGCTACAAGAGCACTCAATACGATATCAAAGCATAATGAAGAGAAGTGAGGGGTTACCCTTCCTTTATACTTTCCCAACCCCCTTCTAAATCCTACCTCCATACCTTCTATAACTTTCCCCCCTTTTGACTAAATCAAGCCTTCTAGAACTTTCCCCTTTTTGGACCAAATCAAATATAATTCTTATTTCTCCTTCAATTATTATTTAAACATTAAAAATACGTTTTTAATGCTTAAGTAGTTAATTATTTAATGTCACTTTAAATACATAACATCCCATGACATTAAATGACCCCCTTTGACTCCCTTTTTCTTCATTCACAAGCCACATAAGTCCTTTATAATTCAAAATGGAGAAACCCAAAAATGGGGACATGAAAAATCCTCCCTTCCCAAATATTGCTTGTCCTCAAGCAATGCCATGATAACCTGATGCTCCATTGACCGATCTAGACTGACACTGAAAATGATATCAGGATCCCAAACTACCCTGTAAGATGTGAAGCATCCTCTACTCAAGGCATGATCTAGCAATGTTGTGACATAAGAGGTCTTCTGAAAACCTCCAACAAGCAAGGCTACTCAGTGTTGCAATAACTCGATCAACCCATCAAGTTACTACTCTACCAGGGAACCAATCTCATGAGAGAAAAAAATAACTCTCTCCTATGTGTTTACTGCTACACTGTCTCCTACTGAAATCTCAGGGTCCCAATCTATCCTCAAGAAGGAACAACCATGTTGATTTTGTGCTACTCTGATCATAGTTGTTCAACCATCATGCCTTCTCTACATACACAAGTTGTAATGCCTCAAGGGACAATATCCACTATCGAGGATCATACCTATATAGTGTAGCCAAAATCTAAATTCAAACAACATAGAGAAGTCTATGTGGTCATTAAATGATAGGACATCCACTATACCTCGTCTCCAAATGTCAAAGGGAATACTCTAGCACTTATGGTCCACTACAATCATCCAAACATCGTCTGGAAAATACCCAAACATATCATCTGCAAATCCCATAAGAACCATGTAGAAGGAAAACTCACTAGGATCCCACACTAATTTGTATGACTTGAAGCATCCTCCACTCATAGAACTGTTCTATAAGGTGCAAATATCAAAGTCCACCTGACTTCTCTTGATAAGCCTAGAAATCATAAGTTGCATAAATTCAACTAACTCCTCGGAAGACCACTCCTCTAAGAAACCACACCTAACCCTCCCAAAAGAAAACCCCAGAAAGTAAAAATCGACGCTCACATCTCTAATGGTAGTTTAACTATCAAACCATGTAATCCCAGGGTCCCAAACTAACATCGGAAAGGTACCACCATGATGACATTGCACCACTATGATCATCACCGTCACATCAACGCTACCAGTATGCATCCTCCTCTCCTGGAACCTCAAACTAATCTCCCTGAAGGGATTGATACCATTATCATGGATCCTCCCCTACAAGGTTGTCTTAATGAAGTATAAGTCTGCAAATCCATGGTTAGTATCAATCATGTCCTGCCAAATAGAGTAGATCTCAACCTCCCCTCTATTGACATGCCAAAAATAAATAAGACCAATCACTGTCACATCTCTATCAATCATCATCATCGAAATCAATCTATCAGTTAGTTGAATTCCTGGATACCACCACCAAATTGGAAGTCCACGAATCCTATTCCTGCTAGCTTCTATTGTGTCATACTAGTAATCATCAGAATAAAAATGAGCCAAGTCCCCAGTATGCAATCATTTGGTGGAGACCAAGTACTAGGAATCAACTCTATGACTGCTAATATGTTTAGCTCATGTCAAACTACCCCAGGAAATATGCTATCTTGATCACCATCAATGTACTCAAGTAATTTGTGGAGTCTAAACACCTCCCTAGAAAGTATCCTTTTCACCTGCAATGAATCATACATATCCCTCATAATCCTCTCCCTAAGTGTGGACTCATGAACTACCTGGGTGCAACCTTCATAGTGGATAATTCCATCCACCATTCCGTCAACTGAAATCTCTTAGAACTAATTCAAATATACAATCCAGATCTCCTCTTGTGCTCACTACTACATATTGAAAAATTTGCGACAACCACTTGCGATGAAAGTACTCTTTTGTCGCAGCATGCAAGAGAAAAAGTTGTTTTTTTCTAAATCTACCTCGTATTCGTTTCAATCTCGACACCTACAGTTTGACTGAACTATAATGGTCAATGTCCATCGCATAAGCGACGACCATAGATTGGTCGTCGCATAAGCGACAAAAGTTGACCATAATAATTTAGTCAAACTTTACCATTGAAAATGACCTAAAATAAATAGGTCTAAAATATATATATATATATATTTTTTAGGTCACTATCATTGCAATTGCGACAATGGTGACCTAAAATTGGCCTATAAATATTTGACGATTTAAAGATGTTGCAACAATCTTGCTATAACAACGATGGTTCCGAAAGGGTATTTTTGTGCAGAAAAATGTCGCAGAATGTTGTTAGAGGTGGGGAAAAAAGTAAAGCAGGTGAAAAGGGTGATGGTAGATGTTATTGCCCTTGTAAAAAAAGTTTCCTCAGACGTCCCATAAGAATTTTAATAGCAACATCTACAAAACATTGTAGGAAATATGGTCACATTGATGGCAGATCAAATGAATATTGTCCCATGGTAATTAGCTATATATTCATTATCTTTTTTTATTTTGTCAATTTTATGTAAAATTATATATATGTATATAATATTGTTTTAATGTTTGTTATAGTGTATGCTAATTTTGCATGATTGTTTGTAATTATAAATTTAGACTTTCCCTCTAACTTTCCGCAGAATATTGCACCAAGTATTAGTAGAAATGATGTTGTACAAGCTAAGGAACATCATCATGACCAATCAAATGAGAATCTCATGGAAGAACATGATGGGACAAATCAAGTTAATGATCCCATGGAAGAAGATGATGGGACAAATCAAATGATCCAAGATTTTTTTTCGCAGCCGGATGAGGATGGGGAAAATGTTGGTATTTATGATGAACCTCTATTAGAAAAGGAAAAAAAATGACTTTATGAAGGATCAAGAGCAAATCTTCTCCCCGCTACATTGTTGCTGGTGAACTTAAAAGTTATGAATAATTTGTCGAACACTTGTATGACACAGATACTAAGGTATGTAATATGTTTCATCTCATACTGTACATAAATGTTGATTTTTTTATATTTGTTTTTAGTGTTAATTAATGTGTAAAATAAGAATGCATTTTTTACGATTAATATTCTTACATTAACTAGTTGTTTGTTATGTTGTAGATTTTTAGGTGAATTTATGTTACTATCGTCAAATATTTTACCTCGCACATATCGAGGTTTGCATGCCATTATGAAAGACATTGGAATGGATTATCAAACTATAGATGCTTGTCCTAATGACCATATTATATATTATGGACACCATGCTTCGAAAACCGAATGTCTGCAATGTCTTATCAGTAGATATTGAACCGATCAAGTAACAAAAAGGGTGCCTTGAAAGGTTCTTCGCCATATTCCCATAATTCCACATTTGCAGCGATTGTTCAGGGGTGAAAGCATAGCACAATTTATGGATTACAATGCACATAACAAAACTAAATATGGTGTTCTTCAAATTCCTGTCGATGGTTCTGCATTTAGGGAAATTGAGGAAAAATGGGCAGATTTCAAAGATGAACCTCGTAATGTTAGGCTTTCATTGGCAGCTGACGGTGTTAATCCATTCGAAGAGATTAGATCTATTTACTCAGTGTGGCCTATTTTTGTTATCAACAATAACATTCCTCCTTTGATGTCAATAAAGAGGGAGCACATAATGTTGACAATGATTGTTCCAGGTATTTGTTTGCATTAATTTTTTGAATTTAACATTTTCATTTGTTTCAATTTTTGCATAATATCTTTTGTTTATTGATTTAATTATATATATTACATGATATCATTCCTTTAGTAATTATGTGTAATTTCAAACAATTAGGTAAGTACCAAGTTAAATATATGAATGTATATATCGAGCCTCTTATCGACAAGCTACTAAAGTTATGGGTTGGCATCAC
>ML789786.1:106310-121136 GCA_009831015.1 Picea engelmannii | reverse complement strand
CCATTACCTACTAAACCCTAAACCATTATCTCTTAAACCATTATCCCCCTTACCACTAACCCCATAACACACTAACCCTTAACCCATATCTCCTAACACACTAACCACTAGCCCACTAACCCCTAACCCTCTAACCCCTATACAACTAACAAACTCACTCAGTGACTTCTAAACCACTAACACACTCACTTAGTGACATATGAACCACTAACCCATTCACCCACTAACACTTAACCCATACTAACCATTAACCCTTTAACTTGTAACCTATTAAGCCATACCCTACTAACCCTTAATCTTTTGACATGTTAATCCACTAACCACTAGCCCACTAACCCTTTACCCCTTAACTTGTAACCTTGAATCCACTGACACCTAACTCTCTAACCCATTAACCCATAACCCACCAATCCCTAACCCACTAGCCCCTAACCCTTCACACATTAACCCCTAACACACTAACATCTTACCCCACTAACCCATAACCTACCAATCCCTAACCTACTAGCCCCTAAATACACCACTAACCCACATATATATTATATATGTTAAATATAATTAAATATAAATTAATATTATAAAATATATTAATTAAAAAAATTAAAAAATATATAATTCAAAACAATCAAATTAAATACTGCATGGTGCACGTCTCACACTCATGATCAAATTAGAGCCCAAAATACACACTCGCATGATAGAGAAGGAGGCGAAGAGGAGGGAAAGAGCTAGAGCACACTCACAATGCACTCGCGTGACAGAGAAGGAGGCGAAGAGGATCAGGGAAAGATCTAGAGCACACTCACATTGCACTCACGTGATAGAGAAGGAGGCGAAGAGGAGGGAAAGAGCTAGAGCACACTCACACTGCACTCATGCGACAGAGAATATAATAGACGTTGGGCAAGAGAAGGAGGCCAAGAGGAGGGCAAGAGCTAGGGCAAGAGGAGGCCAAGACACAAAGAAGGAGATGGGCAAGAGAAACTTGAGGGATAGCGACAGATAAGGACGCCAAGATCAACATAAAAGCATGAGTGACAGAGAAAGAGAAGGAGGCCGTCGAAAATGGTAATTTCATGGGCTTTGTCCCCAAAATCACAAGACTCCAATCAAGTTAGGGTTAGGGTTAGCTCTTTTTTTTCTCCATGAAGATCCCTACTCTTTTTTTTCTCTATATTTCTTACTTTCCCTAATTTTATCAACTAAAGAGAAGACCTTCCTCTATTTAGAGATCGTTTCCATTCTGCTTTTGTTAGAATTAGAGAAGTAATGCAGAACAAAAAAGTGAATACTACTTATGACAAGAAACTCTAAGGATGATTCAAACATAAAGTAAATACACATGAAGAAGAGTATAAGAAGACAAGTTCACCCTAGTCTCACATCTCTAACGCAAGCATGTGAGTCTATGAGTGAAGAAGTACAAGTGATAAAAATACCTTCTCCTCAATTTTGTTTTATGAAAGTCAAGGAAGGAAAAAATCATAAAGTGGATCAAGTCTACAACAAAAAATCTATCTAATTACTAAATATCCCCACATGTGGAGCACTCCAACTCCAACTCACACATGCCAAGCTCC
The DNA here is from genome assembly GCA_009831015.1 of Picea engelmannii. Lineage (NCBI taxonomy): Eukaryota > Viridiplantae > Streptophyta > Pinopsida > Pinales > Pinaceae > Picea > Picea engelmannii. The sequence goes on along the minus strand of ML789786.1, from coordinate 119,556 downwards.
AAGGGAATCACATCCAACAAACAAGGATTGAATGTTGAACGCTCCACGAGGTGTGTGTAACACTCCTCCTCCAAAGTTCTCCAATTCTCAAATACTCCCTCTTAGGCCATGTATACCTCTGCATCAGTGCCACTTACATGATTGGTTTTCAACCCAAGTGTCCTCAAGTCAAGGCCAAGTCTCCATGTAAGAAACCAATTGTCCCCGTGCCATCTAGGGTTCAATTCCCTCCTCCAAGATGCCCAATTATCCTCCTCCAAGGAAAACCATCATCCCAAGGAAGAAATCGACCTCCATTTTTGTCTCCTGAAGAAAGACACTAGCCATGTAGGTCTCCAATGCTCCAAGGAAGAATGCAACATATGCATCAAGACAAGGTCTTACAATCAATGGGAAAGATAACTCCAATGTGTATGTCCATCACGTCAACTAAGGTTTATTGGTTATCAATACACCATGCACCCCACATCACATGAAGCACCCTTAAGTATGGTGTAACTTAATTTTGGATTAACCTCGAATGAAAACAATCCCACTTTATGAGGAAAGTGTTTTCACCAACATCTTTACGCTTCCTTTGCAACTCAATCAAACAATTTCAGAGTAACCTCGAAAGAAAACACACCCTATTATGAGGAAAGTTTTTTCACCAACATCATTTTTCTCCCTTTGCAACCCAAACAAACTTTCCTTCTACAAATTTGAACACGTTGCAATCTCAAAATCAACCACTGGCTCCTAGAAAGGAACTATCCCCCAAACATCACACTCATCCAACAAAGTATCACACATCACCTCCTCAAAAAAATTGTAATGATCACAAATGGAAGAATCTAATACAATATGGTTAACATATCTCCTAGGAGGTATACTCACCCTCATTGATGATATGGGAGCTCCTACATGATTTTGTGCATCCTATAATTTTTAGATAAGCCATATTGGATTTTTGTGTGCTAGAGTATATGATGAGGAATATCCACCCCCAACCTCACCTAGTACACACCTATATTTGATTCTTCTTTTACCTTTGAATCAATGTATAGAGGGTCACCTTGCATCCTTGAACCGATAACCATCTTTCGGCTAACCTATCCTCCTCCGTCCCTCAGGACCAACAAGGGGTAGTACAGGAATATTAACTTGTTGTCCATCGACTATACCTTTCGGCTTGATCTTAGGCCCTGACTCACCCTCCGTGGACGAACCTTGAGGAGGAACCCTTAGGTTTTCAGGGCATTGGATTCTCACCAATGTTTGCGTTACTCAAGCCAACATTCTCGCTTCCACTTTGTCCACACCTGCTCACACCGGTGCTTCCCTCTGAGGCAGAACGCTCCCCTACCGATGTACTTTTACATCCCACAGCTTCGGCAAATCGCTTAGTCCCATTCATCTTCGATGCAAGAGTGCTCGATCAGTGAGCTATTACACACTCTTTCAAGGTTGGTTGCTTCTAGACAAACCTCATCGTTGTCTTTGCACTCATACTTCCTTCATCACTGAGTAGTCAGTTAGGGGCCTTAGCGGATGATCTGGGTTGTTTCCCTCTCGACAATGAAGCTTGTCCCCCATCATCTCACTGGTTGACCTTTACCCCTTTTATTGGGGAAATATAGTATTCAGAGTTTGCCTCAATTTGGTACCACTCTCACAGCCCGTACCAAAACAGTGCTTTACCCCTAGATGGTCCAATCAATTGTTTCACCTCAACGCATTTCGGGGAGAACCAGCTAGCTCTGGGTTCAAGTGGAATTTCACCCATAACCACAACTCATTGGCTAATTTTTCAACATCAGTCAGTTCGGACCTCCACTTAGTTTCACCCAAGCTTCATCTTGGTCATGGCTAGATCACCCAAGTTCGGGTCCATAAGCAGTGACAATTTTCCCATGAAGACTCACTCTCGCTACGGCTCTAGTGGGTTCCCTTAACCAAGACATTGCATATAAGTCGTTGGATCATTCTTCAACAGGCACGCGGTCAAAGATATCATTTTCCTCCCACTGCTTGGGAGCTTATGGTTTCATGTTCTATTTCACTCCCCGATGGGGGTTCTTTTCACCTTTCCCTCATGGTACTACTTCTTTATCGGTCACCCAGGAATATTTAGCCTTGCAAGGTGGTCCTTGTTGATTCACACAGGATTCCACATGCGCCATGCTACTTGGGTTAGAGAATAACCCAATGATTCTTTTGGATACTAGACTCTCACCATCTAGGGTGCAGGTCTCAACTGCTTCGCCTAGTAGCACAGAGCTTATATTGGGATCTCCCACAACCCCATTTTCATGGTTTAGGTTGCTCCTATTTCGCTTGCCGCTGGTACGGGAATCAATTTTTCTTTATATTCCTCTAGCTACTGAGATGTTTCAGTTCGCCAGATTGTCTCTTTCCTACCCATGGATTAAACAACAGTTAAAAAGGTTAACCTATTTGGGAATCTCCGAGTCTATGTTCATTTTCAACTCCCCGAAGCATTTCGTCGCTTACTACGCCCTTCCTTGTCTCTAGGTGCCTAGGTATCCACCGTAAGCCCTTCCTTGTCTCTAGGTGCCTAGGTATCCATCGTAAGCCCTTCCTTGTCTCTGGGTGCCTAGGTATCCACCGTAAGCCCTTCCTCATTTGAACCTCATCATTAAAGGCTATACCATCCTAAGGTGCTAATAAATGGAAAGATCTTATCAACGTCCATGAATGATAAATCATAAATCAAACTGTTGGATTTGAATAATTTTGTGTTATCATATACCATTGTATTGTCTAGGATCATGGGCTGGAGATAAGAAGACTCGAACAGTTGACATCCTCTACAGGGTAAACCACCATCTCTCAGGCCTCCTCGAATGATTCTACCATAGAGGCCAACGATAGATGATAACTCCCCCTCGAACACACCTCACAAATTTCATCGTACTGTGCTCTCCAAAGAGAAACTCTTCTAAAAAGTGCTGAGTTGAAATCCCATTTCGGGGATTCTTGTAGTTCTGGGCTATCCAGCTACAAGAGAACCAAGATAAGAATGGAGAGCTCTCCCCTTTTTCTGCCCAAATTTTTGGTCCTAAGAATGATTTCTCTTCTCCAACCCTTCCTGTCCAACCGGAGTGGAAAACTAATGCATTCCACTCCTTGAATCAGGGTGGGTATATGGTCGATCTGTGACCCCTAAGAACAACAACCTCTTCACTCCTTTCAATTAGTGAGGGAGATATCTTTGAACTAGAGGACCTTACTTTCTCATCAAACTTCACATCTTGGATCACTAGAGTCTTCAGTTGTGCTATAATATAGATTGTATAAGTTGTGGAAGTCTCATTGTAACCAACAACACAAGATGATATCATAGTGTTTCAAACCTCCTAGAAACATTGACCACTTGTGAAACTGAAGGAACATAACCTTGGATCATCAATAACTTTCCAAAATCTATCATACCTCAAGCCTGACAACATAACAAGTCAAAGTATTTGGACACCATGCCATGAACTGTTCAGGACGTCATGTAAAAATAATGGCATCTACTACAAGACAATACAAGTGAATCAGATCTATCAAAATCACAAATGTAGACAACTGCACAAATGTTTCCTATCCTAAAATACCAATCTTGTGGTATAAGAAAAAACCCAAGTGGGGTTGTATTCAAGCTATGATTATGGGCATCTCTCCCATGCATATCAAAACATTTGGGAACTAAATCAACAACCTCAACAAGGTCACCTCCCTATTTTTTAGAGAAACCTTAAGTAAGAATAACAACAAGGTCAAATCCATGAGAGAATCCAAAAATCTTGTCCCTATACTCTACAACACTCCCATCAACTACAAGCCTAGAATCAATCACTGATTCTAAAATATTTTTGAAATTTCCTCCATGAAATTTGCATCCCAAACCATTTCAGGGACTCTTGGCCAATTGCTCTTGAAGGCATAAAAACCTAACAGATCAACAACATTTTTGAGCCCCCTACCATGGAGAAAAATGAGATGTCGTTGTATTCCTCATGCAGGCAAAAATATGATGCAATATCATTCTAGCAAGTGTCAAGTGTCTAACAAACTTAAGCCATGGAACCCCAGGCCCACCAAGGCATCCAAACCTAAAATATTATGCATAGCTCTTTTTATATGGGAGGTGTTAGTACACGAGACATGACTCTTCTTATATGGGAGGTGTTAGAACACAAGACATCGATCCTATAAGGATTCCCGAGATAGATCTCGTTAGACATTTAATCATTAGTCCACATCATATCCAACTATCATAGACTCGTACCATGTAGAAACATGAGAGTGGATGTGGTTGTATTCCTCATGCAGGCAAAACTATGATGCAATATGCTTCTAGCAAGAGTCAAGTGTCTAACGAACTTAAGCCATGGAACCCCAAGCCCACCAAGGCATCCAACCCTAAAATATTATTCATTAGGATTAAGTCTAGGTAACATGTTTCTAAGAAAGTTCTTGCATTGGAGATATTTGAAATGACAAATTGCTCAATTCCTATGGATCTGAAGTATTATTAGAGCCTAGTGAAATCTTGTTTGAGTCCAATTCTCCAAAATACTTGGAATTTTTTTGATAAGGGTGTCTTCTAACTTATCTTTTAAAGTGTGTAGTGGTCCCATGTGGCACACTTTAGAGACACCACCAGTCCTTCCAAGTTCATTCATGTTGATGTTGCATTTCCATGTGGTGGAATTTAATTGGACCTTGTGTTTAATGAGCCAACTATGTTTAAGGATTCCCGAGACAGATCTCGTTAGACATTTAATAATTATTCCACATCATATCCAACTATCATAGACTAGTCGTACCTTTGTGGACTTGATGCATCCTACCATGGAGAAACATGAGAGTGGATGTGGTTGTATTCCTCATGCAGGCAAAAATATGATGCAATATGCTTCTAGCAAGTGTCAAGTGTCTAATGAACTTAAGCCATGGAACCCTAGGGACACCAAGGCATCCAAACCTAAAATATTATGCATTAGGCTTAAGTCTAGGTACCATGTTTCTAAGAAATTTCTTTCATAGGAAATATTTGAAAGGACAAATCTGCTCAATTCCTATGGATCTGATATAAAAAATTTATTTAGAACTGTGAATATGATGATGGACTACTAACTAACAACACGTGCACATGCAACTGAAGGTAAAACTAAACAGGTACCTATCAGATATTTCTTCGTCGAGTGAGGAAAGCGTAGGACAAATAGAGGCCGGAAATGCGATTGCATCTAGTAGATATGATAAGAAAACAAGGACCAGAGGTGAAAAAGTCAAAATAAAATTTTGTAGATGCATGAAATTTTTTCTTGCCAAAGGAGGATCATTCTCTTATGATGATGAGAGAATAGGAGACATAGATGTTCCACTCAGGTATAAGCATCTAGTGAAGCAATGGGTACCTAAGGAACTACCTCCTATAGATGTTGACTTCATTGTCAACAATAGGACATATCACATTGCACCATCCTCCTTGAATGGATTGGGGCCATTTTCCATGGATGGAATAATTGTAAAATACAATACAGTCACTGAATTGATGGACTATGTCGAACCGTGTTACAATTATAACAATTGGATGTGGCTGGTCCGGTACATGCGAAGTATGCAGAGATATGCACTCGCCGCAAATTATATACAACTAATAAACAAGGATAAAAATAAGGGAGCGACTATCTATATTGATGGAAGGCCTAAAGCTTCTGACAATATCGCAGGGTTTATAAACAACACATGACCCGGGACAACAAACAAATAACCGAATTGCATATTTGAGGGATGTGAAGAGAATCGAGTAGTCCTATGCACAATAAAAAAGATAGCTCACGGGGAAGAGTTATTAGTGGATTACCATTTGAATTGAATAGACACATTGACTAATAGTGTGCAGGTTCTTATGCAACACCTCTTTAAGAAACCTCTACTTATTGCATTATATTTTTTTATTATCTTTAACATTGTTGTAAATATTATCGTTAACATTGTTTTTTCGTTATCATAAACAATTTTTTAAATATTTGGGGGTTCGAATTATATTATAACGTGGCAGGATGATCGTGGAAAAGGGTCATCCGCAGAACATGTAAATGATTATCAATTTCCACTTTCATTTTACGTTGTTTTTATTATTTTCTTATATAATTTTATTGAAATAACATTGTTTTTGCTGAAATTATATGTAGTCAGCAGGCCATATTGATCATGATTCCGTCGATGAGGAGGGGTTTTATTCTTGCGTTGATCCAATGGTCTCAATTAAAAAAAAAATCATTAAAGCTAACAAGGAACTATTTAGCTTGTTAGATCGTCCAAAAAAACTTCGGACGTCAAAGAAAGGATCAAGCTCCTTATGTCACAACTTAACACATATAAGGTAATAACCATATATATATATATATATATATATATATATATATATATATATATATATTGTTTAATGCACTCATATGTTCAATTATGATACTTTCTTCTTTAACTTTTACATTATCTCACGAAAAAGCATTTTCTTTTTTATAAAGGAATATTTGGAGCCTATTCAGCCCGGGGTTGGTAGTAGTGGCGCTACAGAGATGCTACAGAGTCCTGATGTGGGCGGTCATATAGCTACCAGAGCACTATTTACTTCTCCATATTCCACACCTCATTTAGATAAGATCCATGACATGCACCGACATGCATCCACACCTCGATCAGAGTCTAGAGAGGGTGGCAGAGATGAGGATCATAGTGATGTGGTTGAGATGGATGCATTTCCTGGAGCTAGACATGTGACAAGCATGGGGACCCTTCTGTGCACATTTTTGGTCGATGATAATGAACTTCCATTAAAACAATCAAGACTCCCAGGTAGTTTTAATTCATATTTTAATTGTTTAATTTTGTCCTCATACAGAAATCGTCTAGATTATTAATTTTAAATTAATGATCATATCTTTTTGTGTGTAGGAAACGACCTTTTTTATAGGCACGTAGAGAGCAAGGCCTTGTCTATTTTTGGGGCAACCGTACACATGAGGTGGAATTGCCATAATTACAACCTCAAAAAGGAACTTATGGACCATGTAAAAGAGAAGATTTTGAGAAAATCAGGAGAACAAATAACTGGTACACCAAGGTAAATTACAATTTTTTGAATTCAATACTAGATTTATTTTGCTTTAGATCTAAATAAAAGTGTGGTTATATATAACATACTTGAAAATTTTGATGATAGGTTGCCTGACACTTAAAAGGCAACCAAAGCAAGGATTGCCAAACATGGCCAACACAAGCTAGGCTCGAGCGGCTACTTGAGGTTACAATCACGAATCGTAAGTACCCAAACATATTAAGAATATTAATTCTATCACCTTACAACTTTAAGTTAATTGCAGCCAAAAACATTAGAAAACCATACCCTTATGCAATGCAGGGTGATGACTTCGGAACTGGAACCACGGAGGAAGACCTCCAACTTGGTTACAAGTACGGTTATAAAGTCATGGTTGATTGAAGGAAAAGCATGGGGCAGACCCCAAGATCCAATTTGCTGGATAAGGCAAATAAAAATCAGTCCACATTAACCTTCTGTTACTTATAAAATACGTAAATGTTTGATATTGCCCATAATTTAATGTCTTACTTTGTTTTAATCATGGGAGCAGCACTATCAAACCTACCATTAGTACTGAACAACATAGCGTTGATAGTGAAACACAACCAGAAGATCATGGTGTTCCCCAGCAGCCCCATCCCAGTGAGGTGCAGCCCCAAGATGTTCCTGTGAATGAGGCCCATGATGGTAAAATGTCTATATATTAATCATATACTTAATAATTTTGTACTTATAAATTTTGACTTTTCAATGGCAGAGAATGTCATAGATGATCATCCTCGACCTGAAGATCAGGTGAACAGGCCAACAACCATTCCAACGGTGCCGACTAGAGGACCAGGTAAATAATTACATTGCAGAGTTTTTTTTTAATATTAATGAACTACTTAAATGATATTTAAAAATTGACCATATAAATTCAATATTTTTTATTTTTTTAGGTGATGGCCCCACACAGTAGCATCCACGACGTGGGTATGAGACCAGACGTACTCAATGTGAAAGGATTGAAACAACATCATTTGCTGAAGAGCACCCAGTAAACGAAGACATGGACATTGATGATTTGCTTAAGCACTAGAAAGCAAAAAAGAAGACTAAAAGAAATTCATGATGTCATGCAATAATTTTATAAGACAATTAGATGTACATTATATAGCTGATAATATACACAAGGCTATTTCTTTGGCTTGTATATATCTATGAATGTAATTTTGTTATACACTTAATGATAATTTCAACTTCTCTTAATGACGCAACTTCCAAAATCTTGTGACAGGATATATGCAACTTTGAAAGTCTTGTGACATGTTTCATTGTGTTTCACATGACAAAGAGCATTACCATTATTTTCATTGTGTCATGGACATGGTGTTTTATGTTTAAGAAGAGATCTTAGTGACTGCCAGTCCACTTTAGAGTCCAAAAATAAATTTTAGAACCTATCTCTGATCTAGAGGTGAATATGGAAATAACATACAAGACGTTTTCATTCTATGCATCCAATTAGCATAGTTTGTGGATATGTCAACCTTTGATAAAAAAGTTCTTAAACTTTATGTAATGAAGCAGGCATCCCTTTTTTACAATGTGAAATCGAGAACAAAGAGGTATATGAAGTCGTTTCTTCATAGGAGGGTAATAACCTTATTGGATTTGTGTAGGAAGAAAAATGTTCCACTGTTTGTTCCTCCTCTCTGCATGCTTGATGCCATTTCCTCTGGAATTTCTCTTCTTGCTGCAGAACTTCCTAGGTGATAATCCTTTCTTCCAATTCCATTTGGTGTGTCTCCAATTTATTTTGAGCTTGATTTCGGTTTTCTATTGGGCTTGTGTGGGTTTTGGCCCAAGATTTTAGTTCTACCTTTAGTCTTCTAAGCCTTTCTTCCCAAACAAAGAAGGTCAAGTCTCTGATCTGTTCATTCCAGATTTTGGTGACCAGGTTCTAGTAGCCATCGATTTGTATCCAAGATGGACTAAATCTAAAGGGGATTGGTCCGAGATTTTTTTCAGAAGATATTTCCAGCAGGATTGGTTTATGATCTGACACACTATGCAGGAGGATTGAGGAGGTGAGATTCAGGTCCAGAAGAAATAAGGAGTTTTGAACTAAGAACCTGTCTATCCTTGCTGCAATGAGCCCTGGGCCTGCCCTCTTATTCGACCAAGTGTAATTACCTTTAGTTGGTTTGACATCTTCCAATTCCCATTATGACATAATATCTTCAACCCATTCTCTCGTTGGATCTCACACTATGAAGCCACCTTTTTTCTTGGTTGTGGCTAAGGTTACATTTAGATACCCCCTTATGATGATATTGTCTAAATCGTTTGAGATCAAGTATTCCTTCAAGGTGTCCCAACAATATTTTTTTTCTTCTAATGGGACTGGAACGTAAAGGTTAAAGAGGCTTACCTGTCGTCCCATTTCTTTGTGAAGAAGGTTGGAGTATATCTAATGTGTGTTGGTTTCAAATTTGATTAGATCAAACTTTTGGGTGTTCCAGATAGTGTCGATACCTCTTGAAGCACCTCTTGCACTTTCTGTTATTCCTTGACTGAATTTCCAAATTGATTTTGTTTTGTTGAGGAAGTTTTTCTCTTCCATCTTGGTCTCCTGGAGTAGAAGGATCTCAGTTTTAGAAGTTTTGATGATGTATTTGAGTGCCTCTTCCTTTATTTTGTTGCTGAAACCTCTACAGTTCAAGGAGGTTATTTTCATGGCTTACCTAGGGGGGCGTTTGGAATCCTTGTAGAGCCCTGGAGTGCATCCTTGTATGTATTACATTGATCAAATGTCTTATTGTTGGTTGTGACCCACTTAGGATGTCTATGTATGTCTCCTGATCTCTTTCTTCTTTTTTGGATTTCCTTCCCCTACTAATTTTCTTTGGGGTTATAATGGTGTTGCTTGCTCCCTCGTAATCGCTATCAGAGGAGACCTAGCCTTCCTCTATTTCCAGTCCGGTATTCTTTCCTACTATGTTCTTCCCCTGCTCTTCTTCTGGTTCTAGCATTGGCGCTTCCTTTGTTCCTTGTGGTGAGTTCCCTTGCATTTCCTCTGCTGGTAGATCTTCCTATGGGTTTTCTCCTTCTTTTTCTATTGCATGGCCCTTATCTAGGTTTCTTGGGTTGTTTTCCACCATTGCTACTAATTGAGTTTCATTTTATGGGGGTTGTGTTGGTGTTGTCTTTTCATTCCTTAGTCCTTTTGTTCTTGTTGCAGTCTTCCCTTTCCTTGGCTATTGCCAACCTTCTCCATTTTCCTTCCCCTTGTTTGGGTTCTTGGGGCAGTTCCGTTGAAAGTGGCCATATTTGTGGAAGCCTTTACATTTGAATGACAACTATCCGTAATCGATTTTCTGGTAATGATGCCATTCTCCAACCTTTAACTTGATTTCTTCTGGAAGGCCCTCTTCTAAGTCCACTTCTACACAGATGCACGCATAGGAGTACTGATCTTTGGGGTCTTCCCTGTCTATGTATTGGTCGAGTCCATTTTCGATTGCCTTGAGAAAAGTAGGGTTCTAGTAGTGGATCGAGAGATTTGGTAGCCTGACGCGGACTAAGACATCCTTTGGAATTTCAACCACTGGATCAAAGCTTGGCGTCCACCAGTTTAGATACATTCCTTGGGTTCCCATAAAATATGGTCCATTTCTGAATATGAGGTCTTTGTCTTCCTGAGAGATAAATTCAAAGATAAAGTATCCTCTTCCTATTGCATAACAGGTTACGCTGCTTTTGATCAGCGGATGCTAGTTTCTTTGGATCCAGTTGTTTGTAGTTCAGACTGACGGCCAAAGCCCCATGAATTGACCCACCAGGCCTCGATATGAAAAGGAGACTGTTACACACATAGGGTGGTCTGGAGGTAATTATATCTCCAAGATCGAATCGAGTTTATTGACAAATCTAGGAGGTTCAACCATTGGAAGCTTCTTGCCTTGGGAGGCCAAAAGCTTACGAAAGGAATCAACCGTTGAGGGGGGGGGAGGGGTGGGGGGGGTGTTGGCTCCCCTCCCCCGGAGGGTGCCGTTGCTGCGGATTGTTGGCTCGAATCACTAGTAGATGAAGGAAAACTAGCACTAGATCACGATCAACATAGTAAACCATGCACTGACATATTAAGATGGTAGTAAGGAAGAATTTGGAGGGAGAGTAGTCCATAGAAATTCCAGTTTTTTGTATTCCTTTTTATAGGTGGGAAGGGGGAAATATGATCATTGGGAATTGAAATTGTATTTAGCAAAGAAACAGTATTCGAGTAATAATCAGGGTTGCATTTTGGGAAAGCTTAATTACATGTGACCAAATCGATGAAAAGAATGAAAATATAAGTTGTAGTTCTTACTTAATTTTGTGTATCTTTTCTTGGTGTTGCTGGTATATTGTGGACATTAATATAATTTCTTTATTTCTTAGTCTCAAGCATTAGGTACATTATTGTTCAGTGATTTGGTGTATTAGGAGCACTAGTGCACCCATACCTAAAGAATAACATTGATGCACCTACACCGTATAGGAGCATTGGTTCACCCATACCAAATAGGAGAAACAATATACCAATACAGAAGCGAATCATTGATGTCTTTTTGGGCTATTAGCACTCTAGTGCACATGGGTCATGGAGCACCAATTTTTTGGAACCAAAGTGGAGCACTGATGTATTTTTGGTTTTTTTACACTTGAGTGCACATTGGTATAGAAGCATTGGTGCACCTAGACCAATGTGGATCATCAATGTGTCTTGACCAATATTTAGAACTGATGTATTTTTGACATGTTGTTTCTCCAATGCACTTGTATCCATGGACCACCAATGATTTAGATATTAAAGGGCATCGGTAAAACATAATAATTTAGGTACATCAATAAAAAAAACTTCTTCCAAAACATCTAGTTACATGCCTTTGCTAGAAACCTAGTGCAACATAACAGTTTAGGTGTATCGATAAAAAAAAATCTGTGAAAACCTCTGGTTTCCTACCTTTGCTAGAAACCCGCACTAAAAATCGAAAAGGGAGAAGTGGTTCCATAAAAAACATCCACTAATTGGTGTTTTCCTTGTAATTATTATAACTTTTATGTTATTCATGCAGAGCATGATTCTAATGAAGTAATCAACATGTCCAATACAAAGGTTCTTGAGTGAAGAGCAAATGATGTGGTAAGTTTTCCCCTGAAATGTGTTATTTTCTCTACTTCATGTATGTTCATGGATTTGTGTTATTTGTATGCATTTCTAGGAGCCCTATTTCATATTGTCAATGTTCATGTCATGTTGACATTATGAATTTCCTCATGTTAAGCTAGCATCATTACATTTGTTCCTTGTGTATTATGTTAACTTTTTTTGTCTTGTTAGCATTATTTCATTTATCTTGTCAAGTAGATGTTGTTAGTTTGTTATGCCACCTATGTTTTATGAAAGTAGTTCTACACTTCCTTTCATTGAGAAGATAATGATGGCCTTGCTATCAGTGATGTTAAAACAATAAGTTTGGGTATGGTGAACCTATTCGACTATTTAATTTGAATCTGATTATCCCTATTGGTAGTACTAGTTATTATTTTATGATATTGTCATCATGTATATCTATCACCCTCCATGTTGAACATGACACTGATGATGAGCTAGTCATCAATGATGATGTAGCCTTAGCAGAGATGGAAAATACAATAGAGAAAAAAAAAACAAATGGCAATGATTGGACCTAAGCAAAGATGGAAAAATTCGTTGAAAAAACACATTCTAATGGTGTTGATGAGACTTGAATGGATATGGAAAAGAACGCTTTGCATTATGAACACAACTTTCCATTTCCTATATGAAAAACATTTCTAAGGACACACATCACCCCATAGGATGTACAAGGGGTGGGAAGCGACAAGAGGGTAGAGTAATTAGCCACCTCCTACTCCTACTCTACGTGAGAAAAATGCAAGAGCTAAGTGTAATCATACAACCAATGGATCCACCAAAGTTGATTTTTTACATAAATAGTCCTTCCCTTATATTTGGCTATGAACCAAAATAGGAAGACATTCATCATCATGTACAAAAAAGTTGGAATCTTCATGGATGCTTGGTTGAACACTTGAAAATCATCATGAAGACCATCAAAATCATACCCAAGATGG
>ML789786.1:86051-104082 GCA_009831015.1 Picea engelmannii | reverse complement strand
TTATGCTATGTTGTTTACTTTGAATGATAGTTTTGAGTGGGTTGTATGCAACTCTTCATAATGAGCAGGTATGAAATGATCATATAGCAAGTGTGCAATAGTGTTATGTATGACATGGTATAATACATATTTTCTCTTGTTGTCAGCTACCATATGAAAGAGAGAAACATATTTTAGTTATGCCTTTGAAACTTATCATGTGAATGATTGTGAACTTTCATATAATAGACTAGTCTTAAGTCTATTATGATAATATTAATATTAAAATGGTAATATTAATATTAATATCAAAATTGCATCCCAAAATAATTATTTATTTATTTTTAAATAAATTTGGGTCGTCGCCTATGCAACGACAACTTATATTGATGCCACGATTTTTCTATATAAACAACAAAAAGTTGTTGTCGCCTATGCAACGACAACTTCTATTGATGCCACGGTTTTTCTATATAAACACAAAAAGTTTTCGTCGCCTGTGCGACGACAACTTCTATTGATGCAAAGGTTTTTTTATATAAACAACAAAAAGTTTTCGTCACCTATGCGATGACAACTTCTATTGGTGCCACAACTTTTCTATATAAACAACAAAAAATTGTCATCACATGGGCGACGACAACTTCTATTGATGCAACAGTTTTTCTATATAAACAACAAAAGGTTGTCGTCATATGTCCGACGACAACTTATATTGATGCGACGGTTTTGCTATATAAACAACAAAAATTTTCCATTGCATGTCCGATGACAACTTCTATTGATGCGACAATTTTTCTATATAAACAACGAAAATTTGTTGTCGCCTATGCGACGAAAACTTCTATTGATGCCACGATTTTGCTATAAAAGTTGTTGTCGCAATTTAGATGAAATGTTGGTTTCACATTGTTTTCCTATATTGTCTCTTTTGCACCATTTGTTCAAGTTCATCGCAAATGCCACATCACATAAAATGATGTTTCAGAGACTCCAAATTCGTTGCCATATCAATGACAAAACATCGCAATAGCGTCGAAACAACCATCCTAAAATGAACCAAATATGCTAGTGGCTCCAACCACATATTCCAAACAAAAGAACTCTGACATGGCTATAATCATATATGTCTAACTCCGGTCAATCCTCCACATCTTGCTGAATATTTTGTTGGCATATGAAAATGGTGCTAGATTCCACAGCCATTGCCTATAAGACTGGAAAGTGTCAAGTGTGGTTGTCAACCCAAATGATATTACCAAGGACTCAAGGTAACATCTGAGATTGATCCTGCAGATATCCTACTCTATGTCCCTGCTTTGATGATATTCCACTCAAAGATAAATCTCTGAGGTATATACCTCTCCATGAGGCTCGTCCATCCACTCATCGATCATGGGTGAACCAAACTCAATGATATGATGAAATTCCCTATCTAAAGATATCCCTGGGGGTAACATCCCAAAAACCCACTACATACCATCATACACAATTGTATATTGTTGTATACCACTGCACACCATTGTCTCATCATGTACCTTCCTATATCCTATATGTTCCACTGTATCAATCACTCTACTAATATCAACCGGAACTGGATCCAAAAGTGATGTATCCACATCTATCCTATACCCAGTCCCCCAATCAATTGGTGCATATACTTCATTGTTGGTTGATCCACACAAAAATTGCTCAACTACCTCCTCTGTAATGAAGCATTGAGCCAAAATAAGCAGCTCATGATCCCTGCAATGAAAAATAGGTGCACGGTCGAAATCATCTATGTCCAAACTCTCCTCATATACCTGCAACCTTGAATGCTCCTGATGTGGAATCATCATAAGAGCCTCCTCCCTCAAATCATGAGTGCCACTCATGCCTTCACGTGTCACTACTACCAAAGATGATTAAGTCTCTACTACTTTCAATGATGAAGAGAATACCAAACTAAGCTGGAAACGAAGCTCCTCGATATCCCTCTCCTTGTCTTCAACGAACTTAAGAGCAAGGTCCCTTTCCATGAATAACTGCAAGTAATCATATTTAGTCTTCTCTAGTTCTTCTTTGATGATGCGTAATTGAGCACTAGTGATCCATCTACGAGTCCTTTTTGTCTCTCCTCCATTTGGGCTTTCCACATAATATCTTCAAAAAATTTATTAGTACCATCTACACTTGTCAACACCTACACAATCTGCTCCTCCTTAACCAATAATTGGTCCTCCAAACTCTATCAAGGTACAATCACATCCTCATCATCATCGACATCATATGGTGTCAGATCCTCATCAATCATAGGTGTTATCGCACTTAGACTAACCACATCATAAGAATCATGCATAGTGAAATATGTTGGATACCCAACATCAATTGATTGGAACATATGCTCATCATCGGGTGTTGCATCCTCATATTATGTTGATTCATCAGAGGTATACCCATCCAACATGCTAGTTTCACCTGTCTCATTGGTCAATTCTGATGATGTCTCATAGGCTACTATTTGATCTTCCTCTATGCACACATTCTCCTCATGGCTAGATGCATGCTCCTCCACTTGTTCTTTACTACTTTGTCCTTTTTATTTTTTCCCTGTGTCATTCAAATAGGCCTTGGTATGATCTCTAAACTCCTTCCCACTCTTGATGTCAATATAATCCTAAACTAATGACAAAACCTCCCGGGTCTCCTCATTGAGCTTCTCATACTTGTCACAGCAAGCCATGTGATCTGCATATAACTCCCATAACATACGATGCCTCAACAATGGTGCTTTTCCTTTCTTATATTCTTCTATGGATTCTTGAATTTTATTCATCTTTTCATACGCTCAGAGGCTGGAACGATCACCAGCTCTGATACCATTGTAATGTCCCCAACCAGGTTGGGTGGAGATATTACGTTGTTTCCCCCAAATTATTATTACTTCTTAAGTTAATGTGTTGTTAACCTCTTATAAAATAATTTACTCAATGAGGCATATTTTCAAACAAATAACAGACATCTACTACACAAGATTTAGAGAAGATAACATGGCATCTTTATTTTGGATGGAAAACTCACAGAACCAATACAATAACATCTAATGTTTGTAATAGAAACTACATAACAAAAATCTAATGGATTTCAGGAAGCTACACAAACCACTACAGAGAAACACAAAAGAAACCTGGAATGATGCCACTCTACTATCCATGACACTACTCTGCTCTGGTAGTACCACTTAGCAAGCGACCTTCCAACCATGTCCTCATCCCCTCATAAGATCTATCCAAAAAACTGATGCAATCCCAATCAGTAGAGGTCCTCGCGAGACAACTACAAGGTGTCTAGTGGGCCCTCATAGGATAACCCTAGCTCGACCCGAGGGGATTCCCTAAACTCGGTCTCTTCAAAACCTCTGGAAACATGCAACTATATGAGCTCGGCCTTGTTAAAAAAGTATCGTAATCCTCCTGCATACCATAGTATCCCTCCAACAGTAAGAAAACTCCAAAGTGAAGCTCCAATGAAGATCATCTATGTATCCTCCTCCTTCTTTTCTAACTCCAATGGAAATCATGGATGAATTCCCCTCTTGTATATCTATGGTGGATATTGCACCACCGAAACCAAACCAATAGTCGAAGGGTTTTTCCAAAAAACCTAACCAAAACGTTGGCTACAAGAGCACTCAATAAGATATCAAAACATAATGAAGAGGAGTGAGGGGTTACCCTTCCTTTATACTTTTCCAACCCCCTTCTATATCCTACCTCCATACCTTCTATAACTTTCCCCTTTTTTGACAAAATCAATCCTTCTAGAACTTTCCCCTTTTTGGACCAAATCAAATATAATCCGTATTTCTCCTTCAATTATTATTCAAACATTAAAAATACGTTTTTAATGCTTAATTAGTTAACTATTTAATGTCACTTTAAATGAATAATCTCCCATAACATTAAACGACCCCCTTTGACTGTAATATTCTAGATATAAAAAGTATGCAGAACATAAATAAAATGCTAGAAATGGAAAACGAACAACAATATAACCAGAATAACACCACAATAATACCAATATGATACCAAAATAACACCAGAATGAGCACTTTGATTACAGAGAGCAATGTTCACTTGCCTCTTCGAGGGGGAAACCTCTATTCCAGCAGAGCTCTATTACAATAATATCCAAGACAAAAGTTCTCATACCCTCGACTCCTATTTATACTAAATATGTCTATCAAAAGAACCATCTAAATCATTCTAGAAGCGAAATATTCTATTACGTCTTCTTACATTTGAATTATTCTTCCTTATTGCTAGGCCTTATTAATATTGACCTTTATTACATCAGAATATATTATTCTACCTATGTGAGGGGTTAGGTCCCTAACATGTCCTCCCCCTTAAAAACAGCCTTGTCCTCAAGGCTTGCAATGTGGAAATTGTTGTAGAATGGTAGTTGGTTCCCAAGTAGCATCTACTGGGGTTGCATATTTCCACTGGACCAACACTTCCTTGATGGTTTTCTAATGCATGCGACACTCACGCTAGTCCAAAATTGCTTCTAAATGTATCCAAATGGAGCCTTATTCATCCAACTTGGGAAGGTTGGTTTGA
Organism: Picea engelmannii; assembly: GCA_009831015.1. Taxonomy (NCBI): domain Eukaryota; kingdom Viridiplantae; phylum Streptophyta; class Pinopsida; order Pinales; family Pinaceae; genus Picea; species Picea engelmannii. The sequence goes on along the minus strand of ML789786.1, from coordinate 99,499 downwards.
GTTTGGCTCTTAGTTCCAATCACCTTCTTTAAGCATGAAACATGAAAAGGAGGATGTAGCTTAGAATGACTGGGCAAAGCTAAATGATAGGCCACCTGTCTCACACGCTTGAGAATGGTATAAGGACCATAAAATTTGGGCACCAGTTTCTGACAATGGTCAACCTTGAGGGGATTTTTCTTGTAAGGTTGCAATCAAAGAAACACATGATCCCCTTCTGCAAATTGACGTTCAGAGAGACCTTGATCTGCTTGTTGCTTCATGCGATTCTGGGCCATGAACAAATTCTCTTTGAGGGTACGAAGAATAGCCTCTCGAACTGTAAGTGTTTTGTCAATTGCTTGGACCTTCGAGACACCTAGTAAATATGAGATAACTGAAGGTGGATTTTGTCCATATATTTCTTCAACAGGATTCATGTGGGTAGTTGTATGGTATGAAGTGTCGTACCACCATTCAGCTAGTGGTAACCATTGAGCCCACTAATTTTTCTTTTCTAATGCAAAACACCTCAAATATGTTTCCAAACACTTGTTGACAACTTCGGTTTGACCATCAGTCTGGGGATGATAAGTTGTGATGAGATGCAATTGGTTGCCTTGTAGCTTGAACAATTCTTGCAAAAAATTACTGGTGAGATTTGGGTTGTGATCAGAAACAATAGAATGTGGCATGCCATGAAGCTTGAATACCTGATCATGAAAATTTGAGCCACAGTAAATGTTGTAAATGGGTGTTGAAGAGCACAAAAATGAGCATACTTGGAAAGGAGATGAACTACCACCATGATGACTAATTTATTGCCCGATTTAGGTAAGCCTACAATAAAATCCGTAGAGACATCCTGCAAATAGCAGGTGGAATCAGAAGCGGTTGTAGTGTGCTAGGAGATTTGACTGTTTCTCCCTTGTTGCATTGAAACACATCACATTCAGCCACAAAATTATGAACGTCTTGTTTCATACCATCCTAGAAAAAGGAACGTTTGACCCTTTCATAGGTTTTGGTAAATCCAGAGTGCCCATCTGTGGGTGTAGCATGAAGCTCAGAAAGTACTGTGGATTTAATTTTTAACTGTTTACTTAAATACAAATGACCTTTGTATCGAAGCTCATCATGGAGCCAAGAGTACCCTGGGGAAATTGGAGAATTGGACTGCAATTGTTATATCATATGCGAACTTTTGGGATCGTGTAGCCATTCGTAGCGAACGACTTGGAGCCAATCTGGTACAATGAAGGAGAGAGAAAAAAGGGACCCTTCATATTCATATTTTCGGGAAAGTGCATCTACAACCACATTTTCTTTTCATTTCTTGTAAATGATCTCATAATCATATCCAAAGAGTTTAGTCACCCCATTTTGTTGCTCTGGGGAGGAAATGCATTGTTCCAGAAAATACTTGAGGCTTTGATGGTCTGTCTTAATTTGGAAGCATTACCCCAATAGCTACGAGCACCAAATATCAATGGCGTGCAGAATAGCCAAAATTTCCTTTTCATAGATTGATTTGCCCAAATTTCATTCAGACAGTTGTTTGTTGGTAAAGGCCAAAGGTCGACCCTCTTGCATAAGGAAAGCACCAATTCCTTTCCCTGAATCATCACATTCTAGGACAAAGGTCTTTATGAAATTGGGAAGGGCCAGGACTGGAGTGGTTCACATGGCCATCTTCAAGGTTTGAAAATCCTGAGTAGCTATTGGAGTCCAAGTGAAAGAATTATGTTTAAGGAGTGCAGTGAGAGGTGCCACAATATTTCTATAATTCTTAAAAAACTTGCGATAATAACCTGTTAAGACCATAAATCCCCACAATCTTTTGAGATTCTTTGGGTGAGGCCAGTCTTGCATAGCTTCAATATTTTTAGGATCCACCCTAACGTCGTCCTTTCCAACAAGATGACCCAAGTACTCGACTTCTTAGGCGCCAAAATCACATTTAGATTGTTTCAGGAAAATTTGGTGCTGAGAGAGTAGATGGAGAACTCGATCCACATGAGAAAGATGGTCTATCCAGGTTTTGATATAGATGATGATATCATCAAAGAAAAATAAGACAAAATGGCAGAGAAAAGGATGAAAGACATGATTCATGAGGATTTGGAAAGTGGAGGGAGCATTACACAAGTCAAAGGGCATGACCAAAAACTCATAGTAGCCCTCATGAGTTCTAAAGGCAGTCTTAGGAATATATTCCTCTTTCATATGGATCTGGTGGTAGTCAAAATGAAGATCAAGTTTAGTAAAGAACTAGGCACCACTCAATTCATCCAAGAGGTCATCAATGAAAGGAATGGGAAATTTGTCTTTAATGGTGATTTTGTTGAGGGTGCGGAAGTTAGGACACATGTGCCAAGAACCTTCTTTATTCATGACCATGACCATAGGAGAAGAGTAGGTCCTCGTACTAGGACAGATAACACATGTGTTAAGCATTTCTTGAACCATTTTCTCAATTTCATTTTTTGGGAAAAGGGGTGACGATAGGGACGGATATTGGGAGGAGGGATTCCTAGGACAAGGGGAATGGAATGATCATGAAAACCATGGGAAGGAGGGAGTCCTTGGGGAGTGGAAAAAATCACTTGATGTTTAGAGAGGATGGATTGGAGGTCCTGCGGCACAAAGGGTGTCTCAATTTCTTGTATGGCATGGATTTGGGAAATAACGCTCGAATGACCTTTTTTGAGCATCTTTTCCATGCGATGGGAACTAATGATCTAAAGTGAAATGACGGTGGTTCCTTGGAACTTATATTGTTGGCCCTCCTGGTCGAATTTCATGGTTAATTCCTTAAAACCCATGAGAATGGGGCCCAAAGCCCTTAGTCAGTCTGCACCCAACACAATGTCACAACAACCCATGTCGATATAAAACATATGAGATTTCAGGTGGTAGTCACCAATTTGGAGACACACATTTTCACAATGCCCTCCACATTTCATGGACCCACCATTGGCAATCATGATTTGGAAATTATTGACTGTACGGGTATAACAATTAGTTTCTTGGGAAATGCGGCGATGAATAAAATTATGGGTGCTTCCACTATCAACAAGAATGATTACCTTCCTATGCTTCATGTAGCCAATTAGTTTGAGGGTTTGGGGAGCAGAGAAGCCCGTGAGAGCATTTAGTGAAATGATCGGTTCTACTTCGGGAGGTTCTGAGGGAGGGGTTATGTCAGTGGGTTTAGGTGACATAGACACAAGGGGATCTTCAACATCCTCTTTCGAAACATCCTCTGAGACGAACATAAAAATATTTTGTTCCTTACACTTGTGTTCCGGAAAATATTTGTCATCACAATTATAAAAAAGGTCTTTGAGTTGGCGTTCAACCATTTCGACCCTGGTCAATTTTTGGATCTTTAGTGTAGTATAGGGAGGAGTGGGATTTACTGGTTTAGTTCAAGGAATAAAGGAGGGTTTTCGGTTTTGAGAAGAGACAACCTATTGTGATTCCTTAGCTCTTTTAGTAGCCTCCACCCAACTCTAAGGCCGAGCCATGAGGACATGGGCATGAATCTCATCCTTGAGGCCACTAATAAAACATTCGTGGAAAAAATCATCAAACATGCCCTCTGTATGAAAATACAATCGCTCAAAAGAAGCTATAAAGTCTTCCATTATGCCAGATTTTTTCAACTTTGTCAAATGATCTAAATGGTTGGTATTAGTGTCAAAGAGTTCATAAAGCTCTGCCACAAAGTGTGTCCAAGCAACATACCCTTGACGGGATGTTTTTCTCCATTGCCACCATTGCCAATGTTCTTGATCTAGATGGAGAACACAATACCGGAGTTTGGCCAAGTCATTTGTAATGTCATACAAAGAGAAATAATGTTCCATTTGAGTTACCCAACCACTGGGATCCGAGCCATCAAATTTTTTCACATCCACATGTGGAAGGTGTAGGTCACACTGAAAGTGATGAGGATGAAAATTATGGGAATGAGAGGAAGTTTCATCTTCGGTATGAAAAGGTGGGTCAGATAAAGGGGGATCTGTAGGGATATGCATCTTGGTGCAGATCATCAAAGTGACAGATTCAAGATGGGTAGTAATGTCTTATTTGAGGTCTTCTTTAAGTTCCTTGATTGAGGCGATGATGGAGGAATGCATGTTTTTATTGATGGTGGAAATATTGGCACTGATCTATCTCACTTCTTGTTGGGTCTCTCTGAAATTAGATTGCAAGGTATTGAAGCAAGCTTCCAAGTCTTGGATATGGGTATGGGCCATGATGATGAGGAAACCAAAAAGGGGTGGGTGGGGTCAACAATTTTTCTGAAAAATGATAGGTATGAATGTAATAAGGGCGAAGAGATAAATCCAATGGAATAGGTCTCAAATAATGGTTCAATAAAATCTAGACTTTTTTTTTTACACCTGCGGGGTTATACTCTGGTCTGAAGAATGTTGCAGTGATGAAATGCCCAAATGCTTAATCAGGAAGAAATGTGTAGTGATTTGGAAACTCAAATGCATGAGATAGCTGCGTAATAATAAATCTTGTATGTTTTGTTTTTTGTTTCCGTCCCCAAGGGTTAGGTATTCAAGGGTTCTACAGACAAGGGTTTTCCCTGTGCTATATCTCTCTGATATACGTGTGGGGTCCAACGATAGTACTCAACCTAATATCTCAGGGCACCAAATAAGGAGGCTAGACTATGCCCTTAGTTGTACTACCCAACTACCCAGGTACTATAGAGTATCTTCCCGATTGTTGTTCTCGGTGGCACTATAGAAGTCAGGCGGTCAATCGATTTATCTAAAGAGGGCTTCATGAAATCTAGGTCGATCTGTATACACGTGTTGTCTGATGCACTACCACTTGAAGGGGTACCAACAAGGGTTACAAGGGTGGCCAATGTATGTACACTTAAGTACCACTTGTATTTCCTGTGTGTATGAATCCCCAACTGCAGGTTTATGCACATAACGACAAATCTTTGTAGCTTAAAGACGTCGGAATACGTCTCTACCCTAAAAAAAATTAACCCACAATTTTCTTCTGAGGAAAGTGCTCTGATACCACTTGTAATATTCTAGATATAAAAAGTATGCAGAACAGAAATAAAATGCTAGAAATGGAAGATGAACAAAAATATAACCATAATAACACCACAATAATACCAATATGATACCAAAATAACACAAGAATGAGCACTTTGATTACTGAGAGCAATGTTCACTTGCCTCTTCGAGGGGGAAACTTCCAGTCGAGCAGAGGTCTATTACAATAATATCCAAGACAATAGTGCTCATACCCTCGACTCCTATTTATACTAAATATGTCTATCAAAAGAACCATCTAGAGGAAGATCCTTCTAGAAGTGGAAGCTTCTATTAGGTCTTCTTACATTCGACTTATTCTTCCTTATTGCTAGGCCTTATAAATATTGACCTTTATTACATCAGAATATATTATTCTACCTATGTGAGGGGTTAGGTCCCTAACATTGACTCCCTTTTTCTTCATTGACAAGCCACAAAAGTCCTTTCTACTTCAAAATGGGGAAACCCAAAAATGGGGACATGAAAAAATGGCACCAATTTATATCTTCTACATGTAGTTTGGTACTATGATTTCAGGTCATACTTTGCAAAGGTTCTTAGTTGTTTTTGGCATATATTATTTATCACATTTATTTTTACAGATGTTAATTGGATCTATCTCACTGGGTTGAAAACTTCAGACTTGTTTCCTTTCTCTTGAACAATTGTTTATTTCACAAATATGAGTACTTAAGGCAATATGTTGTAAAGGTTTTCTTCAATGTCTTGTTAGTTTCTTTGATTTTGCAAGAGTCCAACCTGGGGCTCTTTCTCAAGGAATTATTCTGTAAATTCTATTTTGTTGATCTTCTCATTGAAATTATTTATTTCAAGTAAAAGTGGTTGAATTGTTTCTAGTTATCAAGTGATATTTTAGAATCAACATCTCATTTGAAAAATTCTTAATGACAAGATTGTGTTTTATGTCATTACGTCCAAGCATAAGAAGAAGGTACGCTAATATCCCGGGGGGTTTAGTGCCTCAGTTAAAATTCATTCATTTTGTTGCAATATTTATGTTACTGAATTGCAAAAGCTTGTTTTGGCATTTTTGCCAGTTGCCTTTAAAGCCTCATAATTATTCCCTGAAATTGAAAATTCACCCTATCTAATAGGGTTTTGAACTTATGGATGTGAAAAATTACCTTCTGCAAAGAATTTTGAATGTTTGATATAAGTATTAGGGGAAGGTACTCAACATACAATATGAAAAATTAATATCGATATTTAACAGAGGTTTGAAATGAATAGATTCCACACCTTTCTTAAAGCAAGACATGTTTTGTGTATTTAGCCAAAACCAGAATTCAGGTGGTTTACTGAAGTTGTGTGAAAGAGAGATTCATTCAAGGGAATTTTCTTAACTTGCACTCAACACGCACCGTGCTAAACATTTGGAAAGAGAGATCCCTCTCACTTATGTTAGTATTATAGCTCGTAAGATTGTTTTGCTAAACAATCTGTCAATATTCTAGTCATTTCAATGGAATTCCAATGTTATTAGTGTATTCTTGGGTTGATATATGTGCCTGCTAGGCCTACAAGGGTCAGATTGGGTAATCCCCTTGGACTCTATGAGTCCATAAGGGACATTCCATGCAAGACACAATCATTTTAAAAGGAAACCAATTGCACAGGTATGTGTTTTACTATTTAGTGTATAGTATACATATCAATATCCATAATAATTTCCAATAAATGGAAATCCAAGATTAGAGAAACTGACTAGTTTGAGCTTCAGGTACTTGTAGCAGCAGCAACTCATGAGTTAGTAGTATTGTTCTAGTGTTCTCATTTAAGTCTTTTCTATAGGATGTATGTTAGTTATTGAGTGTAAATTGGCTACAGTTAAATTTGAAATGGAGTGTTGTTTTACAAGACTTATAAGAACTTTGAAGCAGTGGGTCAAGACTACAATATTAGAGAAATCTAAGAGGCTTCCTTTATCCTTTTTTCCATAACGTATCTGATTTCAAAATTTTTGTACCTACATGGTACTTCCTTGTAATGCGCATCAAACCATGAAATACTTTATTGTATTTCCACACTATATAGAAAATATATTTGTGTGAAGTTTTAAGCAGTATTTCTACTTGAAAGCTAGGATTTATACTGTCAGGTTTTGGGCTAGTAATTTTCTCTTTACCCTCACTATTTCTTTACACATGATGTAATTATTATTGGAAAATATGGAATATTTTATAAATTATACAATAATTAAGTGATTTTTGTATTAGTCCATGCTATAAGGGCTGGCCTAGGACCTTAGATTACAAATCATAAAATTGCTGCACATCCTAGGTAGAGAGTACAGGATACACATCGACAAAACCCTTTCTCCACAGCTTCCCAAGATGCAGTTTTATGATATTATGGTGGGAAACTAGATGATATTATTGTTGTTGTGTCGTATGTTTCAATCTCTAATTCCAACTAGGAGATTCAAGTTTGATGTTTTTGGTAACTTGTGATTGTGAGGTGGATTCCTTGGATGACCAACCATACCTTCTTTTGATTTTTCCTATTAATATATTTAACTCTCTAAATTTTGGTTCCCTTGTATCATAAGTTGTGGTTTGAACTCATTCCATTGCAAAAGTTGTTAACAAATTTCCCAAATATCGAATAGTTCCCTTCTATCACTCCATTAGAAATGATGGAAATGAATTTGAATAGGAAAGGGTTGTTGATGTTATGGATCATTCAAGGCTATCCAAATTGGACCTAATGATGTAAACTACTAGTTGTAAACATGTGAATCTAAACAATTTATTTTTCCTCTGTAGTGGAAGTCTCTCATTAAATCTCACGGTCTATATTGAGAGTCTACAATAGGAAGTTTTACTTATCCTCATTTTATTCCTTATATTTGTTAGTGATTCACTGAACATGTATCCTACCATAATAAAAATGCAAAGTAACTGCAGAAAACGAAGAATATTTGTTGTATTATATTAAACATTCAAAACAATATCAATACCAACTGTTTCTTTGGAAAAAATGATTGTATGAAGGGTACTTTGCATAAGACAATGTTGAAATGAAAATATTAAAGAGCTAACACATGAAGTATTTTACCAATGTTCTTCATGTTTTATAAGTGACATATTTTTGAGTTATTTTCTATTGATCAAGTAAATATTTAATGGTTGTCCAATTATGCATGGATGGTGAAATAGATTTTACCTACATTACCAAGGGATGTGTTCATTTGTGGAGTTTAATGGAACTTATATGTTTTATTTTGTTAATTCTAGGAAGATATTCAAAGGCTCACTGATGAACACAATGCTATGCTTGAAGCAATCAGAATTGAGTTTGAAGAAGAATTGGAGCATAAACACAGGGTAGTTGAAGCTGAATTTGTGGTTACTAATGAGAAATATTTAACTTGTTACCATTCCCTTGACAATGTTATAGATGAGATAAGATACATTACATCTGGGGTCTCAAAAAAATTTCACTGAGATTCAAAAACGCAATCCACCAAATCTTTAGAGTGAGGATTAGTGAACCATTAAACAAGGTTTAGTTCCCATAAGGGCTAATACATTCTATATTAAAAAAAATCATTTCGTGAAATCCTCATTGGAAGTTCAACAAACTTTTGTCCATATTTAGACAAATGTGCGTGATGAATTTTTATCGATCTTTAGTCAAACGTTTGCGATGAACTTTTTTCAATCTTTAGATGAATGTTTGCGACGAACTTTCGTCGATATTTAGACGAATGTTTGCGACGAACATCTGTCAATCTTTAGAAGAAAGTTTGTGACAAATTTTTTTTTGTATTTAGACGAACATTTGTGACAAACTTCTTTCAATATTTAGATGAAACCATTGTTCATCGATATCGCAACACCTGTCTAACGAAAAAAATGGGTTGAATCGTTTGTTAGAAGCTCAACATTTTTACGATGCAAATTTGTCGATAAATTGTCAGAAAATGGGCCCAATGTATTAGTGAGCTAGCACCTTCTTTATTTAACTTGTAACAAATTTGATTAGAATGAAACCATATCATGACACTTATGAAGAAAACCCATATGGTGGATATTGCTCTGTAGTGGGATTTCTATAGAAAAAATGATCATTCATTTTCTCTCAATATACGCATGATTTTTCCATCAAAATTGGTGAGCTTGTTGGTAATACCTTTATTCTTCTGTTCACCAAAAATCACAACCAGTGGATGCATGAATCTCAAGAAAAATGTAAAATGGTTGTACGTGACAACAAATGATTTCACAAAAAATATAAATTGGTTTTACTTAAAAAAAAATTGTTTTTATTCATCCTACCTTGATGCATTTTTGTTCCAAATTTCATGACAATCCAATGCACAAATTACAAGATATCTTGAAACCAATTTCTGCATTTTTAATAAAAAAAATATTGTGCATTGGAAATTGAAAATTTCAAACAAAATTGTTGTACTTGGTTTGTTCTTTTGGCTGAGGCATGCAATTAAACCATACCGCCAAAACTATTTTATGTTTATACATATGTTAAGGATTCCATGGATTGCTCTTACTACTGGTGGTTCATCCTTCTATAAACTACCACTAAATGCTATGCATAACCCTTTGCATATGAAATTTCGATTTTGGAAAAAAAACTTACTATAGGACCAACATGGGATTACGAAATCGATTAACTATGCAGAAAGTAAATATATGATAGGGTCTTTAAATTGCCTTTTTATATGGATTCCTAGAACATGAACTCAAAATTTAAACAAAATTTGACTTCACTTGAGCTAGCTAACAATGCAATGAAACCTTGCATAGTGTCTCTGTAAGTCTTCATATATGTAATCTTCAACTTTTCTCCAGACGAATCACCAATTTCTTCCCAATCCTAATTTTTCCATATGGCTCATCCATGTCATGTGTTGTCCAAACCTCTATTATCATTGGATGCATGCAATTATTGATCTTACACAAATTCGAGGCACTTTCTAAACTGCTCAAATGCACAAAAATGCACACCCTAGTTTCAAATTGAGGTCAAATTGAGTTCTTGAAATTGGACATGGTGTATCCTTACCCTTTTTACCTTAATGTAATTCCAAATATTTATTTTGATGAAAAATAGGGGTTGTGAAAAAAATATTGAATTCTAATTTTATTTGTGCATAGTGGTAAAAGGTATAAATCCTCCTTAAAAACTTGCTCACATATTCTTCCTTGTGCATTACTCAAATAATTATATCCTGCACAAATCCCATGTCTCATATTTTCTTGGTTTGACCTTGGCTTCCTGCAAATGACGTGCAAAAACTATCCTTGGAGCAGATTTCATTGTTTTGAAATTGCCAAGTTTGACTTTTGGTTTGAATTTGAGATAGCACACTCCTTGTTTAGTTTGTAGTAGAACCAAACCATCTTTTGGACCTTGTTCAAAAAACCCATGTGGCTGAAATTGATCTAAAGTGGCGTGGGTATACCAACCAATGAAATGGATACAAGAATTTGAAAAATGATTGCTACGGGAATTCCGGTAGATACTGAAATATTCCTTTGAATTTACTTTGAACTCTTTCCCCTAGCCCCCCTGTTTGAATTTGTTGTGATCTAATAGGTGTCAATGCATATCCTAGATGTATAGAACAACCTCCCATTGGTATATTTGGATTATGATTTGGGATCATATGAAAACCAATGAGGGTGTTAAATTTTCTATAGCAACAACAAATATGTATGGAATCAACTTTTTGACATGGGAATAACAAATTTTATATGGAAATCATCCAAGAATTTAGCACATCATATGAACATGATAAAATGGTATTTAAAAGGTGTGAATAATGATTACCCCCACCCCCCAAACTAAAGGTGTTTTCCATCCTAAGAACAATTTGGAAAACAAGGAAGGGCATATGTGGACATAAAAAAAAACATGTAGGCATAATGAATTTTCCAAATACATTTCTTCTAGAATTCAAGGAATCAATGATTAAAGATTAGAAAATAACATACCTACACCCACCTGAGAAGTCCATGAGTTATGCATCCAGATATTTTGTGGTAATGGAGGAATCTTCTGGCTGCTCTCGATCATGGATTTGAAGTGAAACAATTGGATCAGAATCGTGTTTCTTTATTCGTCTTGGCTGGAGGAATAGAGGGTAAGATCTAAAACTTGTACCTCTGTACCTTCTTATTGATGGAAATAATCTACTGGAACTCAACTTTTTATTTGAAAAATATGGAAGCTACAAATTGTTGTTAGTGATATGAAACCATAAAGTATTCAATTGTATCTAAACATGTGGTACAATTATATCCATGTGAATGAATGTGGTGAATTCGAACATGGAAAGAATTTGTTGGATCGTTGATCATTGATGGATATCATTAACCAACGTGAAACAAGTCATCATTAATGAGAATGAGTGTAAATATATCATAGTACATTCTAAAAAGTATGAATGAATGTGTTGAAGTTGAGTTACTTGTAGAATTTGTCAATCATGATACATTCATGAATTCCCACTATTGACAGTGAGGAGGACTAGCATTAATATATGTAAGTCCCAAGGTACTATAAGATATCTCTAATCTTGATCCCAGATAAGGGTTTGAAATAGATGGGACTAAATTTGTTTGAAGGAGGGCCTTAAGGAATCCCACATCATCCAACTTGAGCATAGAAAAGAATAATTTGAAGAACTATAAATGAAATATTTTCACCATCAATCAGAAATTTATTTGGAAAAAGGAAAAGGATAGTGAGGCAACTCAACATTATAAGTGAGTTGAGTGACTTTATAAATGGGTTAGGGATGTATGGGGTAGGGAAGTGTGGTAAGCTTGTGAAGGTAAAAATGGGTTAAATTCATGATCTGGTAATAGTGGTAAGATGAAAAGTTTAAGCTTCATTACATAAGAAAATGGAAGTTTTGACATCAACATGCATGGATTGTTAAGCTTGGGAGAGGGAAAAAAATGAATGAGCATACAATGAATTAATGGTGGATGAAATAATAAATATTAGGATTTTTGGAATCTTCCTCTAGTAGTAATGACATGATGAAGATGATATGACATGGTATGGATTTGACTTCGCTTTGGTGTTGATCTTCATTAACCTTTATCTTAATCTCGATCCATGTTGAAAAAATTGGTATTGTTGGTGTTGTTGGTTAGCAGATGGAACATTTGTAGAAATCTCCAAGGAACATGTGCTTTGAACATGGATTGTTAAACATCACTTTCTTGGTTGGATGTCACCCTCATTCATGATTTTTCAAAATTTGATTTTTGAAAACCACTTGTCCATTGATTTGACCCCTTGAATGCTCCCAGGACCTACAAAAACTAAGAATTTTCCTGCAAAAAAACATGATATGATGGGGGAAGGAAGGTGATAATTCTTTATTATTCTAGGAAACACATAAAATATATACAAACAATGATAATAAAATGATCCAACGAAGAAAAAATCAATTTTTTACAACGAAGAAAAAATCAATTTTTTACCTACTAAGAAGTATTGGCCAACTAGACTACCCGAAAATGTTTTGTTGATACAATCTTCATTCAAAATATGATTGGAGTGAATCCAAATCCATATTGAAGTGTATTCATAGGTATATATCTAGTATAAACAAGTTTTTAAATTAATTTTAATTTATGTACTAAACATATTGAGGAACAACCTGCTTGCTAGAGTTGTTTATGAATTTCCGCCTAGACCAACAATTAGTATTTTGAACATAGATTTCTCATATGATGTCGAGTCTATGTGATTATACTTGGAGGGGGGGGGGGTCCGGAATCCCATATGCAGTTTCCGATGGCCATGATTGAGGAGCCCAGATCAACGGCTCAGGCACGGCCCCGACTTTCTCAGCTGCCCTGTTTTTAACCTGCACGGGCCCGCCTCCTGTCATGTCATCTCTCTACCCGCCTTTCCCTTGCCGTCATATGTTACTATTCACCTCTTTCTCACACTTCTAGATGGCCTCTCCCTCGTCTCATCATCCATTTATCACTCGCCACGTATCCTTTCCCTCCATGTTAGCCTTTCACCGCATTAAACTTGCCTCGTCCATTCACCTGCTGTCTCTGCGCACATCCCTAGTGACTCATGTCAATCCCCCGCCACCTCTCTCACCTCTCTTTGTCCTTTTCTCTGTCCTGACAGTTCAGGCCCCGTCATTCCATGGCTATACCTCACTTCCCGCGCTGGTCTCCATAATCATCCTACGAACCCATCAGTTATTCTAGGTGGCAGCACGAGAAGTCGTCCATATCCTGAAGTGCTGAGTTGGCTAGGTCGTTTTCAATCCCAAGAAGCAGTTATTGAAGCAGTTGGTGGTGGTTAGATATCGCTTCCGCCTTAATGGGAGAGCACGGCCATGAATTTAAGGCACGTCGATTC
>ML789786.1:44821-71704 GCA_009831015.1 Picea engelmannii | reverse complement strand
AAGCAGGCTTATGCCTTGGTGAAAGCTCTCAAAGATTTCAGGGTCTATGTCTTACACTCAAAGATCATTGCATATGTCCCTTCAACCTCTGTGAAGGACATTCTTGTACAGCCTGACATAGACGGAAGAAGAAGTAAATGGATTGCCAAGATCCTAAAATTTGACCTGGAAATTAAGCCCACCAAGCTAATAAAAGGGCAGGGTTTGGCCAAGCTCCTGGCCGAATCCAATTATAAAGCATTAGAAATCAATTTTATCAATGAACAAGCTGAATCATCCAACAGGGGTTCCCAAAGCACCGTGCCACTATCAGCATGCCCCTGGTACAAAGATATCTTGTATTTCCTGCAAGAGTTGAGACCACCTAATGGGATGGGAAAAGGTAAAGTCAGAGCTTTAAAGCTCAAAGCTATCAGGTATTGCCTTATTGGCCAAGCTTTGTATTGGAAAGACCCCAAGGGGGTATTACTAATGTGTCTGGACCCACAGCAGGCCCAGAAGGTTATGAATGATTTCCATAGCGGTCTCTGTGGAGGCCATTATTTTTGGAAGACCACARCTCACAAGATCCTCCGAGCTGGGTACTACTGGCCCACCTTATTTCCCAATGTCTGCAGGGAAATTAGAGCCTGCATCAAATGCCAGAAATTCTCAGGGAAGCAGCAGCTCAAATCCCTGCCATTAAAACCTGTGGTGATCTCAGCGCCCTTTCAGTAGTGGGGATTGGACTTTATTGGGGAAATCCATCCTCCCTCGAGTGGCCAGCACCGATGGATTTCGACAGCAACCGACTACTTCACTAAATGGATAGAAGCTGTCCCTACCAGAAGCACTTCCCATAACGTAATCATTAGCTTCTTGGAAGACATCATAGCTAGGTTTGGCTGCCCTAGCAAAATTGTCACTGACAATGCTTCCCCATTTCGGTCTGAGCCTCTGATCAAATTTTGTGAACAATTTGGATTTTCACTGATCCATTCCACCCCCTACTATCCTCAAGGAAACGGACTGGCAGAGTCCTCTAATAAAAGTCTAATCAAACTTATCAAAGAGATATTAGAGGATAATAAAAGAGCATGGGACTCGAAGCTCAAATTTGCACTTTGGGCCGATCCAGTGACAACAAAGAAATCCCTGGGTCTCTCACCCTTCCAGCTTATTTATGGGATTGAGGCCGTCTTCCCCACTCAGCTTACCTTGCCTGTGGAAAATCTCCTCCAAGACTATGAGGGAGAACCCAACCATGTGCTCAGAAGAATTCATCAGATGGTGGAGGTGCAGCAGATCAGAGAGCAGGTCCTGGACAGAGCTTGCAATCGTCAGCAGAAGATCAAGCAGGCTTTTGACAGAAAAAACCAGAAGAAAGAGTTCAAGCAGGGTGATCTGGTTCTCAAATGGGATGCACCCAGGCAAGAAAAGGGAAAACACAGTAAATTTGATGCCCTCTGGTTCGGGCCTTTCAATATCCTTGAAGTATTTTCCAACAACACTTACAGGTTGCAGGATCTGGAAGGCAATGAAGTTTTTAATGGCCCAGTCAATGGGCATTTCTTAAAGAAATGTTTTCTGTGAGCTGCAGTCAGCTCATTTTGTTTTGTAAATATTGTTTTGTTTTGTTTTTGTTTTTCGGACTAATAAGTGACTCCATAGCCCAACAGCAAAGGCACTAAGTCTGCAAGAGAGTTCTTAGAGCATCACAGGGACGACTCTATCCCCCATGGAGCCAAATGTTAACGATATTTCTTGTATAGGGGGGTAAAACACAAAAGAAGGGGTAAAAACCCACTTGTCCAAAGTTTCGGGCGACAACGCGCCCATGGTAAGCAGCAAGCAAGACCGGGCGGTCCAGATTTGCGCGCTCAGATCGACGGCGCACATTGGATTCCGGACCCCCCTTGCCTTTCTACCTTTAAGCGGGAGGGGGGGGTCCGGAATCGGGGGCGCACCTCTCCAACGGCTCAGATCGACGCGCCCAGATCAACGGCAATGAAGACCATTCCAGACCCCCCCTACCTTTCTACCTTTAAGCGGAGGAGGGGGGGTCCGGAATCCCATATGCAGTTTTCGACGGCCATGATCGAGGAGCCCAGATCAACGGCTCAGGAACGGCCCCGACTCTCTCATCTGCCCTATTTTTAACCTGCACGGGCCCGCCTCCTGTCATGTCATCTCTCTACCCGCCTTTCCCTTGCCGCCATATGTTACTGTTCACCTCTTTCTCACACTTCTAGATGGCCTCTCCCTCGTCTCATCATCCATTTATCACTCGCCACGTATCCTTTCCCTCCATGTCAGCCTTTCACCACATTAAACTTGCCTCGTCCATTCACCCGCTGTCTCTGTGCACATCCCTACTGACTCATGTCAATCCCCCGCCACCTCTCTCACCTCTCATCGTCCTTTTCTCTGTCCTGACAGTTGAGGCCCCGTCATTCCATGGCTATACCTCACTTCCCGCGCTGGTCTCCATAATCATCCTACGAACCCATCAATTATTCCAGGTGGTAGCGCGAGAAGTCGTCCATATCCCGAAGTGCTAAGTTGGCTGGGTCGTTTTCAATCCCAAGAAGCAGTTATTGAAGCAGTTGGTAGTGGTTAGATATCGCCTCCGCCTTAATGGGAGAGCACGACCATGAATTTAAGGCACGTCGATTCGCCGTTGGAACTGTCAAACAATTAAGATTGTGTCTGACATAAGTTGCACGATCTTTTCAGATGTTGACTGTCAGAAGTCATGCATACGCAAAGCTTTCAATGCATTTTCTTGGTTCCGTTGTTGTTGTTATTCTGAGTATATGTAGGCATTTTTTCCATTTTTGTATCGATCGATGGTAGAGCTAAGCTCTCGACTGTAAAGTTTCAGCAAATACTCTGGTTTCTTGGTTATGCCTCTGTGTTTGAGACTTCTTGGTTTATGACAAATAGTTCTCCTTTTTCCATCTTTGTTTCGTCTCATGCCGGAGTGTTCACAGTTGAATGATTCACATGGATTGTTGCAGTTGTGCTATGATAAAGGATTTGTCGTGGCATTTTTGTACTCTCTGGTTCTCTGTGTTTGAATGTAAAAGGGTTTTGCGTTTGAATACATTCTTCTCCAGTCTGTGATGGACCTGATGTTTATTATAGACCCTTGCACCCTTCTCGCCTAAGTCTTCCACCTGCTCACCCTTTACTATGACTCACTATTTGGAGTTTATCAAGACCTCACTCGTTCATGCATGCCTGGTCTGGTTTCTAAGTTGATACAATTTTGTTTTGAGTCTTCCTCCATTTGATCACCCTTTAAACAAATCGTGACATTAAAACTGATGGGCGTCGGGCTCTGCTCCTGCTAGCAATCCAGGAGTGACTTCCGATCGCCAGCAGTATGCTATATCTTCTTGTGAACAAACCTAGGATGTAAAGTTTTTGTTAAGTTGTTTTATGATAGGAATCACTAATTTATGAATAACGTTTTCATACGAAGTCCAAATTGAGTGATTCAAATTTTTTATTGAACTATAATTGAATACCTTTCTCCCTTATAAATATATTTTTAATATGTGGTGATTTCACATGCTATATCTTCTTGTGAACGGTCAAGATGCAGATTCGCCATGATGCAAATTTTATGAACAACAATCAATACTTTGGCCATAAGGTTTTCGTCTGATAGCCAAATGCATAGACTCAAATTGGGTTGGAAACTATATTCCAAGGGATATATCGCTTAGAAACATGTTTTTAAGATATGTTCATTTGACCCCTCAATTGTTGACTATACTAACTTTGTTTTTAAGATATTTGTGAAGTCAATTTACAACAAAATTTTAAAATGTCCATTTAAAAAAGAATGTGATTTAAGCATGTGATAATGTTGATGGGGATATTGATTATGATATGATAAGTTAATTCCCTAAAAATATCCAAAACCCATCTTTAGATCTTAAATATGGCCTTGATGGATTTGTATTAAATGTCATTTTGAAATGCAAATTTGGATAAGAAAGAATCAATATTGTACCTTGAAGTGTTTGATTGTTTTTTTTTTAAAGATCCTATCCTTCATTTTCTTCCTCCTTCAGATGCATCTCTTCTCCCATAGATATTTCTGCCAATAGGTTCTTACGGCACCATGAATATAAATAATTGAAATAATTTTAACAATAAATCTATCTAAATCTATTCATGCATTCTATTTATCACGATTTAGATTTGGTGAAAGAGATACTCACTACATAAATACTTATAGTGAATGTGTTAGGATATTAATATACCATGCAAATTTATGGTAAGGTCGTCTTTATGTCTTACCATCTATCTCTCCCTGTATGCAAAATGCTTTCTAAAATATGCAAAATGTTTTCTAAAATATGCAAAATGCATGAAACTAGAACTGCAAATTACCCAATTCCTTTATCATTTCCCCAACAACAATGTCAAAAATTTTGAGCCATTTATATGCATAAATCATGTCACATTAAACTATCAACCAAAAGTTCATAGATTTGTGAAATGCAAACACTGTATGTGCGGAATTAGATTATTTGCAGTATGATTTACCTAAGATGCTTATGGAAAATAAATGAAGATAACTTAATTTAACTAATCACACCACACTTTATCAATCAAAAGAAAGATCAATCATAATTGGCAATGATCATGTACTTGAAAGGCATATCATGTATGAATTAGAAACATCTTGTTTCTATGAATCATTGCTTAAAACAAAACTAATTATAAAAGGAAAAGATTATTCATGAAATCAAACTACAAAATTAAATGAAAACATATGAAATAAAAAACTACCATGATCTATTTGGAGTGAGTTCAATTCTCCCAAGAACAAGGTATCAAACTACTCTATAACATTGTAAACTAAATCAAGACATACTATTAATGGAACTAAAGAATGACAAATTATGTGAAGAGAAATGCCGAGAATTTTATTCTATTCCATCATAATCTATACATATGCTCCAAGAGTCCTCTCATTAGAATGGAGGGAGCACTCTTATTTATACAAAAACTAAGATAACCAAAAATAAATTCAGATCAACATATCTCTCATGTGGTTACAACCATTTTCTTATAATTCGCAAGTAATATCTCTAAAAATATTCCCACAAATCTATCTAAAACATTTGATAACAAATCCTCCATGATTCTTCTCCATCCAAGATACTTGAGTGATCCTCCCAAATCCTCATCAAATATTGAAGGGTTGAAGAGGAAATTCGAATTTGGAGCTAGATGGTAAAAAAAAGCAATGTTCCAAACTCCAAATGTGCCTATAAACATCACCAAACTCACCCAACCTTCAAGGATAAGTAAAAACATGTTATTTTTTCATATTTAATCATAAACTCACTTAAAACACTAAAATAAATGTAATGGAAAATATTGAGCCTAATTCCACATATAAACATAAAAATTGTCTTAATACAAGGTTACAGACAAACATAAAATGAATAAAATTTAAGGAAAATGTTGGTAAAAAGATAGAATTTCTAAGACTCAACAATATGTTGGATGGTTGTGACTGGTCCTTTCAGAAGAGATTTCAAGGAAGGAAGAAGGTGGAGACGGTTGGTCAGAACTTGACATGTTGCAATGTGCAATTTCCAAAGGATGTTATGGGTAACTCTTCTTTGAAAAATAAACTATTAAGGTCAATATAAACCTCATTCCCTCTGTAGAAGAGAACGAATATGACCTCGTTCCCTCTATAGAAGAGAAGGAATACGAGTTAGTTATGGGTGATATTTCTATCCCCCTTATTGTGTATACTGATTTGTTTGGACCTGTGTTTGTTCCATCACTAGGTAAATCTATGTACTATGTTTCATTCATTGATGATTTCTTGAGGAATACATGGATTTATTTCCTCTAAAATACATCTAATATCTTTGGTAAATTTTAAGATTTTAAGGCTCCCGTGGAGAATAAAATGCAGAAGAAAATAAAGGTGTTAAGGAAAGATATTATAGGAGAGTTTTGTGAGAATGAATTCAAGGAGTTTTGTAAGAAGTGCATTATAACAAGGTAGAAGGTTACTCCATACACACCTCATACGAACGTGGTTTCAGAAAGGATGAATATGAATATAATGGAAAAATCAAGGAGCATGCTTAGTGGTGTCAACTTAAGACATGAATTCTAGGCATAGGCAGTGGATACTTCATGTTACCTAGTAAATAGATCACCCTCATTAGTGTTGTTGGAAAAACCTCCACATGAGGCATGGACTGGTAAACAACCATCTCTTGAACATCTCAGAGTGTTTAGTTGTGAAGCTTGTGCATGTGTTCCAATGTAAAATAGGAGTAAGTTGGATAATAAAGCTAAAAAGTGTATATGTATGTAAATTCTAACCTTGTACAATATCTACTGCAAACTGATATTCAGAAAAGAACAAAAAAGATACAATGGCAAATACAAACATTACACAAAGATTTTTCATCTGGAAACCCAAACCGAGAAAACCAACATATATTATATTCATACACTTGTGTTACATTGTTTACAATACAATATACATATAGGAGCCAGTGGCATCCAAAACCCTAACCCAATGACCTGGATTAGTTCAAAACCCTAATTCCTTAACCGGAAATAGAAAACCATAGACAAAAAACCATGTGCCGAAAAACCACCTAGATATCATGTGGTCCTAGAAATATGTCGTCCCGGTAATATGTCGTCCCGAAAATATGTCATCCCGGTGCGAGAAAAAAAAATCGGGGGCACTGCCCCTGAAGCCCCACGCGGGGGGCTCCGCCCCCCCTCTAACCCCCCTGCGCGCCCGACGTAGACGCTCAGACACTACTACTCGTGCAAAGAATATAACACATACCCAACAATGTATTGGTTATAAAAATGGTATGAAAGGCTATAAACTTCGAAACCTAGAAAATAAGAAGGTTGTCTATAGTTGGGATGTTGTCTTTGGAGAGTTTAAAGATGTTCCCGAGTAGGAAGTCTCACAAAAAAAAAAATAACTAGAAACAATAGAGTTTGAGTTGGAGGGTGAAGAACTTGACTCAATAGAAGAACATGAATTGGAAGAAGAAGAACCTCATACTCCACTATTGAGGAGATAAGTTCGAGAAAGAAGAAAACCAAAATGTATTGTCCACCTAATTTTCATTCTATTTTTTCTTTTTCTATTATTGATGATTATCCTAGAACTATTGGAGAGGTAGTGGATTCAGAGGATTGTAATCTTTAGATGAAGGCCATGGTTGAGGAAATGGAAGCCTTGGATAAAAATGAGACTTGGGATCCAGTTGAGTTGCAGCTGAAAGAAATCTCGTTGATAGCAAATGGGTGGTTAGGAAAAAATTTAATGTAGTTCAGGAAAAATGGAGAAGTATAATGGTTGGAAGTAAATACAACATTCCTATATGGGGATCTTGAAGAACAAATCTACATGAAACAACCATAAGGTTTTGCAGTGAAGGGTAAGAAGTGTTGATTTGCAAGCTGAGAAAAGTCTTGTATGGGTTAAAGTGATCTCCAAGGATGTGGTATCAAAAGTTTCGTACTTATATTTTGGGATTTGGTTTCACAAGGAGCAAAGCTAATCATTGTGTGTATTTCAAATTACTTGGAGATCAATTTAGTTATGTGGTGTTGTATGCTAATAATGATCCCTATTATTTTCGAAACGAAACGAAAGCAGAGATATTACAATGAAATGCACATAAAAATTGCCAAAAATAGAGAAATACAACAATACATGATTTCTATTAATGAAAGAAATGTATAGAGACTATAAAAATACAGAGTGCAAGATTTGTTAGAATAGTGGCAACTTTATCTCTGAGAAGAGATGTGTCAGCTACGTTCATTCGCAAGAAGATCATCATAATGAGGCTCTGAAGGCATTTTTATGATAAACATGAATGCCAAAACCCTAAATATCCAAAAACCTAACCCTAGGAGATGAAGCACCAAAAGTCATGTGGGCCCCATTGGGATAAGTTAATACATTAACTTCTTGGGGTCGGAACTTTTGCATACGATCTTCTTTTTAGGCGCGTGATAGCCCGTTGGAAAGGTATTTTCAAGAACTACGCATTACACTGTCAAATTCTAACTCTGTCTATAGTTTGACTATGCCAAGCCAAGAAAACATTGTTTAAAGCTCCAAAATGACCCTGAAAATACAAAAAGATGTAATGACATGAAAACTTCCAAAATAAGCTAGTTGGAATAAGTGGGTGGCCACCAATATCCACCCGGATGTTGTGTAGGGACTCGGGACATCCCCGTAAGTGAAAAACCTACAATTACAAAGAAATGTCCCCATTACAAAGAAACGTGTTGAACTGAAAACTGTCAATATGAGCTAGTTGGAATTTGGAATAGGTGGGTGGCCACCAATATCCACCTGGATCAAATGATATGTTCTTGATTGGAAACATTCAAGAAATCATCAAGGAGGTAAAAACCCAATTGTCTTCTAAATTTGATATGAAAGATATTGGTTCTACAAATTTTATTTTGGGCATGAAAATTAAAAGAGATCGGGAAAACATGAAATTATGGTTGAATCAAAGGAAATATGTTGAGACAATATTACAGAGGTTTAATATGTAGGAATGTAAACCGGGGAAGGTCCATATTCATGTACGTGTAAAGTTATTTGTAGATCAGTGTCCCAAGACATAGGAATAGGACATGTCACATCTTCCCTATGCTAGTGTTTTTGGAAGTTTGATTTATGCAATGGTTTGTACTAGACTGGACATTACACATGTAGTGGGGGTTTTGAACAGTTATATTTCAAAACTAGGGAAAGAGAATTCAACAGTTGTAAAAAGGGTTTTCAGGTGTTTGCATAACATTATATATTATGTAATTTTCTACCAAGGAAGACCTGTAGTAGATAGAGTGTTGGACATACACGGATTTGTTGATCACAAAAGATCTACAATCGGCTATGTGTTTAACCTATTTGCAGGAAAAATAAAATGGATGAGCAAGAGACCATGTGTAGTTTCTCTCTCAACTATAGAAACTGAAAACATGGTAGCCACTCATGTAAGTAAAGAAGTTGTATGGTTACAAAGATTGTGTTTAGGTATTTAGTTTGTACAACAAGTTGTAAGGTTAGATTGTGACAATCAAAGTGCAATCTTTTTGGCAAAGAACCCAACATATCATTCTAAGGCAAAGCATATTGATTATCAGTGTCACTTTGTGAGCGACATGGTTGAAGACAAGAAGGTTCTCTGGTGAAGGTGGACATTTTGAAGAATGTTTTAGATTCATTGACAAAGTCCGTGAGCATTGAGAAGTTTTCTTAGTGTAGAGAAATAATGGGCATCATTGCCCTAGATTGTTAATCATGTAATTTTGGGCCCCCCTGTATGCAAAGAAAACAATAAGTGGGAGAATGTTGGGTATGTATTACATTCTTTTCATGATTATCCCATGTACTTTACATTGGAATGGGAGCAAGGAGGGAGGGAGGGGAGGGTTAACGCTTGCTCCCCCTTGTTTTTTCAGTTCAAGGACGTAGCCCCCAAGAAAAGTTTTTGGGTTTTTTTGTTTTGTTTGTAGCTTGTTTTTTTTACCAATGGTTTTTCAGTCCATTGTTATGTAATTTCGGTCAGGGAATCTAATCTGGGTCAATGGATTAGGGTTTTGGATTCCATGAGATCCTATATATTGTATTATAATGGTGAAGTTAATATATTGAGAGTTAGAGGTGTCACTCTAAACATTCACTAGATGAGTACTATATGTGATTGTAATTTTTTCCTTTTTGTTTTATAAATAATTTGTATGTGCATTGCTACATTGTAAAGGTTTAGAACATACAATTGGCCCAATGATCACTCTCACCATTGAGTTCCTACAAAACATGAAAATATGTAATGGAGATAAATGTATGTGCTTCATGTTTTCTTCTATTGAGAATGGATACTAGAAGATAATCACTCGGATCCATATTGTATAACATATGTCTAATTATATTTTTAGAATCCCCTATTAGAGATAGAGATTGCACCCCCATTGCCTTAGCTAATTTGAGTCCTTGCCACATAGCATAAACTTCTACCCTGCTCTTGGTAACAATATCTAGACCCAAAATACCTAAACTGAAAGAGAAGTAAGCTCTCAATATCTCTTTGAGATCCATGATGATCCCACCATACCTGTCACCTCATGAATTGTCCCACACTTGCCACCTCATGAACTGTTGAATGAGATTACTCATGAAAAGTGTAATTTTATTGTTATACTAAAATTAAGTCCCTTTTTTTCTTTTTCTTTTCTTCTTCAGATAAACAAAAATCATATACTTTTAAATGCATATTTATATTAATATTGAATAATTAAACATTATTTTCCCATATAAATTTGATTTATGAAAATTACACTCTCTAACTCAAAGTTTGCAAAATTCTTTAAATATATATAATTGATGAATATCCCTTTTTCCCATTTTCTTTTGGTGGTAAAGTACATAACCATTTTATTCCATCAAACATGAAAAATAGTACAATGAAAAAACTTTCAAAAGCAGATAAAAATCAATCCTTCATTTCGAAATTACAACCTACATGTTCTTTAAATGTCATTTAGATTTGACTGCTTGAAAAAATCTTCAACCAGGTGCTCATGGAACAAGTCAATATTTGGGGGACTCGAAGGGGAATAATAATTATTCTATAAGATCATTAGCATCATAATTGCAATAATCGTTATGACAGTCTAATTTCAAATTATTAAATCCTTCCATGCCAGCGAATCCGTGGCTAGGTTAGAATTTAGTATTCATTGACAATGGTCATTGATGGCTACGATAGTTGGAGAATTAGTTAAAAAACATTATACGAAGTAATTGTAATTTAGCCCTGGATCAGCGAGAGTTTACCAGCAAACGATTTCAAATGACTTACCTGAAATTCCCCAAAGCCACAAGGACTGTCTTAAGCCACAAGGACTGTCTTTTAATAGTAAACCCTGTCACACATCCACTTCTTACTATGATCGATAACACAAATAAGGCAAGCCCTGTTCATAAACACAAAATCCATTCCCAGCAAAAACATGTAAAGGTCCATAACCCATTTCTAACAAACTAAGCAAGCCATGCTATTTATTTTGAGGTTTGAGCTGGTGAGTCTCCAATTTATGCTTATGAAGCACCCTTTTCTCAATTCTTTCTATAATACTTTGTTCCAAATGCACTGTCCTGATCTTTCTTCTCTATAGTTGGTGCTGCCAACTGACCACTTGTACAGACATCAATATGGAGTCCATACCCTTCAATAGATCTGTGTCATCCCAACTAACAAACCAGAAAAAGGTTCAAGAATATGAAAGAGAGAGATTCAAGGGAAATGGTTTTGTTTGAGAAAAATAAGTTGGCTACTCAAGGGTGGAAACTTGGAAAGACAGAGATTATGATGTTATTTGCATTCATAAATAAACATCTTTTGTCAATTCATACCTGAATCATTAGCCTGGTTATCCTGCTTAAAGCATGAGCATGATCATGTAATAATATTAGTAATGCCTCCAGCAACTACTTCATTATATCATACATGTAAATTTGACTAGGTTTGGGAAGATTGCTCCAGCCATAAAACAAGAATGCATCATTTACGAATCTAAATGTTGCCCTGCCATCGGTTTTGTCTGGGTTTTATTCCAGTCCAAGCCTGCTAATTGTTTTTAGCTCAAATTATATATACAGCCTACAGCTTTCTTGGTTTTCAGGATTTCTTCATTGAAGTTGCCAATATAGTTATGCCCTCCATCTTGGTTTGAAAAGAAGCCCCTGAAATTCAACATTGTTTTTTAATAAAGTTAGAATTGACATCATTCTGCACCACCCCATGCAGTTACATCATAGAATATGTTGACAAAGAGGAGGAGCCCGAATACAATGTTCAAATGGTAATCAGCCTGGTTTACGCTACCAATTCCAACAAACTTGCAGCGGAGGGGTATGGAACTTGGGAGGTGTTGTAGACAATTTCAAGTTTGAGTAGTTTGTTGTTCGCCTGTATGTCTGGTTCCGGAGGTCCTTGAAAACTAATTAGTTTCTCCCACTTGAAAATGCTAGTGGAAACTGAACGAGTTATGTGAGGACCACTATAAGTAGAATACTTTCTTCTGCTCCAGGAAATTCGGCTGTGAGCTGATAAACAGATTCAGTTGGCAGATATGGCAGGTAATAAGCTTATAATGCCAAGATCAGTTCCACATAAAATGATATCTGAAACAGTTCAGTGCTCTCGGTCAGCCTAAATGAATGAACTTCTTAAATCATCTCATCAAAGCAGACATCCCTTGAAGTTATCGTTCTCAATGAAAACTGACTGCAATCCAGAAAAGCCATGAAGCCCATCATAAAAATGTCCATTCCTTTAAGGATATATTCCATCAGCATAATTCTCACTTTGCAAACTTATTTCTTCCTCGTGGCTCTTTTGGCATATGCATATTCTCTAGGGCAAATTATGGCTCTCAGATGACCCTGTGTTACAATCACCACGAGTTTTGTCTGTTGCTTCAACCGCGCCTTCAAATGTCCATTTATATTCTTCGTTGTTCAATTCAAAGTCATGACCATGGTAAACTGAGCTAGAGGAAGAAATTGCTTTGGCCCAAATAGCATAAATTTTCAATAAAACCAAGAACATAATGCCACCCAAAAGGATTAAACTCAATACAATTGCAACTGAGATGCCAGCAACTGCTCCCTTTGTCAGTTGATTCCTTCTAGATCTTGAAGATTCCAAAGAAGCCTGTGAGCAGGGATACAATGGCTTTCCGCAGAGTCCAGGATTTCCCACAAAAGAGGCCCAATGCCATTTGGAAGCACTCAATGGCAACTGTCCTTGGAGAAAATTATTGGATAAGTTCAAGTCATCCAAGCTTCTAAGATCCCCAATATCATCAGGAACTGGACCACTAAGTTGATTATTGGAGAGATTGAGAACCTCGAGCATCATTAAATCCCCAAGCGAAGAAGGAATGCTTCCAGACAAAAAATTACCACTCAAGTCTAGCATGACTTGTAAATTACTAATCTTCCCAATCTCCATTGGGATTGAACCTGTCAAAGAATTGTCTGAGAGCCTCAAGTCATAAAGCTTTTCACAGTTTTTGATAGAAGAAGGGATTGGTCCAGAAAGGTTGTTCTTCTGCAAATAGAGAACATTCAAAGCAACAAGGTTCCCCAGCTGCCTTGGTAAACTACCCCAAAGCTTATTATTGTCAAGAGCAAGAGTGAGTAAACCGGTACAATTCCCAAGCTGGGATGGAATTGTTCCATTAAATTCATTGAAGGAGAGTTTCAGCTCTCCAAGCCCGTGGAAATCACCAAACCATGCAGGAATAGGTCCAGATAGATGATTATTATTGAGATCCAGATGATCCAGTTGTGTGCAGTTGGCAAGTTCTGCAGGTAACACACCAGTGAGCTTATTCCAAGATAAGTCCAACAGATTGAGCTCCAACATCTGGCCAATCTCTTTAGGAATGCTGCCATCCAAGCCATTCCTACCTAGTCGGAGACGGCGTAAACCTCTGGAATCACCCAATTGGGACGGGATTTCCCATGTAAAACTATTATTTGTCAAGTCCAACGTTCTGAGAAAACTTGAACCACAAAGAGGAATGATGCTTCCATTCAATTTGTTGTTTGAGAGATTGACATTAGTCAGGTTTTTCAAATGAAACAGGTCTCTAGGAAGAAGTCCTTCAAGGGAATTATTATACAGAACAAGCATCTGCAAACTTTCAAGCATTCCAAAACTTGGCGGTATTGTTCCAGATAGCTTATTGTCTGCCAAATCTATTACTTGAAGCCTTTTGCAGTGTCCCAAGCTGGGAGGAATTTCCCCGTCTAAGTCATTTTGTCTTAAATCCAGAAAACTCAGATTTTTAAGCCTTCCAAGTGTGATTGGCACGCTACCTGTAAAATGGTTTCCAAAGAAATCTATCTCAGTTAAGCTAGAGCAGTCACCCAATTCTATGGGGATGTTACCAGATAGCTGATTTTCATAGAGAAAAAGCAAGCTTAGGTTTTTCAATTTTCCAAGTTCAGGAGGAATTGCACCAACGAGTAGATTGTGATACAGAGAAAGAGTTTCAATGCTGCTAAGGTTCCCCAGTTCAGGAGGGATGGCTCCTGTTAAGCTGTTATTATGCAAATAAAGATCAGACAGACTCCTAAGACTATCCAAATTGGTAGGAATTGAACCATGTAAGGCATTATTGGAAAGATCTAATTGTTGTAGGTTTGAACAATGCATTAAAGCTTGAGGAATGGTACCTGAAAGATTATTTCCACCCAGAAAAAGATGTTGCAAAGTTTTGCTTTTAGCACACAGATTATTTGGAATAGGACCCACTAGAGAATT
Source organism: Picea engelmannii (assembly GCA_009831015.1). NCBI lineage: Eukaryota > Viridiplantae > Streptophyta > Pinopsida > Pinales > Pinaceae > Picea > Picea engelmannii. Next base: position 57,332 of record ML789786.1, on the reverse strand, counting down.
TTCAGACAAAACCAAGAACTGAAGATTTTCAAGTCTGTTAAATGTCTCAGGAATGGTTCCTGAAAGGTTATTTGCCGATAAATCCAGGGTCTGCAACTGCCAAAGCTCGCTCAATTCTTTAGGAATCTCACCATCCAAGTGATTTCCAAGTAGATTCAAGTAATTCATGCTTTCAAGCCTCCCAAGCTCTGGAGGGATATGTCCGGAGAGGCTGTTGTTGGCTAAGTTCAAAATCTGCAACATTCTCAATTTCCCCAATGCCGACGGAATTCTACCTTGGAGATCATTTCTCGCCGCATAGAAACCTTCAAGGCTCTTGCAATTTCCTAACTCAACAGGTATTGAGCCACTCAAAAAATTGTCTTGTAAATTCAGACTTTTCAACTGTAAAAGCTGGCCAAATGTTCTGGGTATGGACCCATTTAGAGAAGAAGAAGCAAACCCCATTATTCTGAGCTCTGTGCATTTAGAAATCTCCTCAGGAATGTGACCTGTCAAGCTGTTATCCCCTACTCTTAGAACTTTCAACTTCTTCAGAAGCCCAATTTCTGGAGGGATGGTTCCAGAAAGGTCATTGGAATACAACAATAGCTCTGACAAATTGGAGAGATTTCCAAGTGAAGAAGGAATTGTGTCCTTGAGAGAATTCTCAAAGAGATAAAGGATTTCAAGGTCGTGAAGATTGTTTCCCAGTTGAGGAGGTATGGGGCCTGTCATATTATTAGATGAAAGGTCTAATATTCGGAGAGATTGAATGTTAGCCAATGCAGGGGATATGATACCAGACAATTCTGATCTTGATAAGTTTAGACCCACCACCCCAAATCTATCTGGACCGCAACTTATCCCAGTCCAATCACATATGTTTATTCCCTCAGACCAGTTCTCCAGGACACCTAATGGGTCCTGCAAATCATGTTTCGCATGAAAAAGCCATTTAGCATTCTCTGAAAGAGAATCTGCAAATTCGTAGATGCTCACTGATACCATTATCACCATCCAGTACTTGCAACGGTTTCCCATCATGGTCCTGAAATCTTCCAAGCAAATTTCAGTGTAGCTGTGTTTCATGCACAGTATGTTTGATTTCTCTTTCCACCTATCCAATTCTCGATTGGAATGGGGTGGACGAGACATAACACACCCTGCATAATAGTGATTGCAATTTCCATCTTGCTGAGTTCATAATAGTGAATGCAATTTCCATCTTGCTGAGTTCACCAACACTGATATCAGTACGGAATTTAATAGAGTTTTGATAGAAGCAGCAAGCAATACAAAGCTATGATGATTCATTGAATATTTGAATCTTCAAGTTCTCTACGTGCTTACACCCCTGCCTTTAGTCTTCATGGTAGGCTAGATGTTGAATGCTATGTTCATGAATTTCACTGATGCAGATTGAACGCTTATAAGTCGGTAATATGTCTCAGCATGCCCTCTATCTAAGAATAAGTGGTTGGTGAGGGCCTCCTGATTAGAGTGAAAATGTGGATCACCAACTCGAACGTAAACCAAAAAATTGGGTGGGGCCTATGTTTTGGGCGGGATTAGTTTGCCAGGTCACCAGAAAAGAAGGCGGCTGCAGTAGTGATAGACTCGAGGAAAATGGGATAACATGGGACCCTGGATTTGGGGTCTGGGCAATTAACCTGTGTTTTTCCTTTTTTTCCAATGGCTGTACAGTAATGCAATACCTCATTGTGACATCATCATGACGTAAACAAGCAAATTCTGCAGCTCTGTTTCAAAGGAGAATCCATTGAATGAGAAGAGTGGCATCTGTGGTGTATATTAAACATTTTTGGGGTGTTTTTGTTGGTAGTTTATTTTCTTTTAATAATCAGAAAAAGAAAAATGTTTTAGTATTGAGGTGCCTTGGTTGGTTTAGTATTTTGTTAATACTTATTCAAAATTTTAATATGTGATTATATCAGTTTGCATTAAAAAAAAAGAACTTGAATATATATATAAGAATCAATAATCATATATAATATGGTGCATTGTGTTAAGTGGTTGTCGCTAAATTAGTTAGGGGAGGAGTTCTTCTCCCTATCCAAGTTCGAGTTTGTTTATAGAACTTCTTGTTGCTTCTTTCTATGAGGCCAGAAATCCTTGACTCTCCTATATTTTTCGAATTTCTGTAAAAATAGTGAACTTCTAAACAGCAACTTGGCAATAAATCTTTTAACAATGTACCCTATTGCCAACCCTATTTTTCTAATAAACCCTGACCATAGTAACTGTATATATGCAGGTTAATAAAATTGACAGCCAGGGGATCCATCAACACTTACATGTTGGTCTCTGTGTAGAACATAAGACAGTTTTTGTTTTTATATACATATTTATGTGGTTGACATATATGAAGTTAAATAATTGATATTTATTTTATTATATATTATTTTAATTTTTATTTATTAAATAGAAAAAACATCATTTATTGAAGTATAAATTATTTTTAAATATTAAATATCAATAATAATGAGAAAAAGATAAATATATTTTACAATTTAATTTAAATATAAAAAATTAAAGAAATATGTATTGTATATACACAAAATTAGAATAACAAGAGAAGATAAATACATTTTACAATTTAATTTAAATAAAAAAAATTGAAGAAATATGTATTGTCTATGCACAAAATTAGAATAAAAGATAACATTTGAAAAAAATAATAACAAATCTTTCATATATATAATTTCTACATATGAAAGGTTAGTCTTTTGGACTAAACACTTTGTCTTGTCTTCTCTAATCTTTTAGGTTCAGGGGTTCATATCAAATATTATATTTATATTATTTTTATCACAGTGGGAAAACCTATCATAACTCAGTTGCTAATCAGCAGTGGGGTTAGTGATCAGTAGCTGCTATTGGCAACTACAGTTTCATTTTTAAGAAAATCAAGTCACTTGGAATAACTTGCTAAATACCTATACATCTTGGACTTGAGTTGTTAACTAATTTCCTTATATCAAAAAAAACAAAAAAAAGTTTTCAATTAAATTGAAACAGTTTTAAGTCATACTCCAAAACATTATAAATACATATTATAAATTAAACCCAAATAAAAATATAAAAATAAAACCTTGCAATTAAAAATGGGATGCTGCCAACTATTTAATGTCAGCAGTTCATATTTGCTAAATGCCAGCAATCTGCATCTGCAGACTGTCAGTTCAAATGGGACTGCAGTGAGAATGGTGGAGGAGGAGCAGTTTGATTATCTAAGTTTTTTTTTTAATCGTTTAATTATGATTATATTAAAAATCTAAAGTCCAAGTTTTTTTAATTAAAAGTGAATAAAACTTTTAAAATGTAGTTTGGATTACACAAAGTGGAGATTTTAAATTTAAATTTTAAGTTTACCAAATTTCTTTTGAATCTTTTAGTTCAAATGTGAGATTTAGTTTACAGTAAATGAGGCATTAGATTATGTAAGTTTTTTTTTTAGTTGTAGAAATTTGGGTATTTACTAAATAAAAGGTTTGAATTTTTTAGATTTTATTATTAATTTAAATAATTTATTATACTTTAAATTTTTATTGGTTTTGTAGTATGATCTAAAATTGTTTTTGTTTGGTTCTTGAGGTGTAAGACAGTCTGTGATGAAGTGTGTTGTTAAGGTACTCCTTGATGTTAAAGTTATCGGTTCTGAACCTGTCAGGACAAAAAATCCAACCATATTAAAGGGGTTTCTTGAATAAGAATGATAAATTTACCTAAATTCACAAATAGTAACGGATAATAACAACTGAAAACTGAGTTATCATAAGTTTTCCACTTTGTTATCCACCATTCTGTTTTGAGGATAAAAAGTTAATATATGATAAAAAGTTGTCCGCCTAACAAAAAAAAATACATGGGATCCACGTTGTCCAAAAAACTTTATGCTGAGAACCATAGGAGGCTCGATAGTTAGTGTGGAGGAGTCGTCAACGACAGAGTTTTTCAGGCCGAGAAACTTTTAAGACATCATGGAAATTTTGAGCACTTTTTCACTATCTGTCAAACTGAATTCGAGAGGCTCTTGTAAAAACTGTAGTGTATGGTCTGGAAGTTCAGGCACCGGACATGAATGGCATGTCTGAAAGATGCAATGAATGTAGAAAATTTTGGAAGGAAGACCGCTTGCTCTTACAATAAAAGTGGAGAAGTGGGCCAATCGTTTGAAAAACTAACAAACAGAACACAAAAAGGATCTCTGATGGACCAGTGGAAAGAATCTTTCCTCGATAAACAATACTTTCATATGTGAGTTGGCCCACTTAAGCAAAATTGTGCGAGCCTATGTTTGTTTGCGGAATTTGTATGGACATCTGATTCTTTTCTACTTTGCTTTCCCCGCCTATTTTATCAAATTTTTCCTATACCTAATTTGTAAAAACATGATTAAGGGTATGTATTGTGGAGATATGCACATCAACTCAGATCATGAATGATCCTCATACTAACAAAAAATAATCTATTAATCTGATATGCATGAATTAAAATACATGAGAGGATCTTCATTTATAGGAATGAAGAAACCCAATAAATAGTTAAGAATAGTTGTTTAGTTGAGAGCCTACTTAAGCTTATAGCTCACACAAGTTAGATGTGTTGGAAAACACCAACTCCAAAATCCCCCATAAGCGAAACATAGGGACAAAGAAAACAAAGATGGGTCCCGACAACAAGGCATGATGAGGTGCCCATGTACAAACTCTCATAAATAGAGAAAAAGAGAAAAACTAGTAGGAGAAAACTCCTCTCTAAAAGAGAGAAAAATGTCAATGTTGAAAATGGTGTTGGAACTGAAACTGAGGAAGATCTCACAAAGATGCATTGAAAAGAAAGAGCACGAGGTCTGCAGAGGTTGAAAGCTCCAATCAGGTAGTATAACCAAACTTTGAAAAAGAGGGCCAAGTAACTTCAAAGAACACGGTTGAATTCTAAAGTTGAAGAGAATTGGCTGCAGAGGCACGAGAATGACAAACACTAACAACCATCACATAAATGCTTCAAAAAATAGGTGCTTGTGAAGAACAAGAACAAGGCTTCGAATAGAAGCAAACACCATCAACCATCAAAGGAGCAATGAGGCATGTATATGTTGAAAACTCCTAACAAGAAATATGACCAAAACTCTAAAGAGGGCCAATTAACCCCACACTGTCAACACCATCAAAGATCCATTTAGAAATACAATTTTCAAACTTCTCAAGCAAAGAGATTGATCCTTTGAAATGAGTCTTGATGCAAAAAGGCTTGATGAAGTACTCATTTACAATCGACAAAAACATCATAAAATGAGTGTTCTTATGGATGCCAATCCATCTCATCGAAGTACATGGGTCACTAGTTGCTGCAACTGATGATTCAAAATAGGAATGATGCTCGATACGAGATTCACTTTTAAAAATAGTTGATGTCAAACAAAAGCGACAAAGCATGAAAAATCACTCGAGGAAGCATTGCACAACATCACCCACAATGTTGAATTGAGTGGAAAAGATTATGGCAATGAATGTCCCAATTGATGACTAAAGTATGGAGTATGAGCTAAAGGCGACAAAGATGCAAAACAACCTAAGCTAGAAACACTCCAAAGTGGCGAGCTCTAAGAGACTCGGAAACAAGGCCGTACATGGAGACAAATACATGGTTACACTCCTAAAACTATCCGCACGAGTGACAAAATATCCACTACTCAAAGGTGCAGAATGAAAGGTACCATAAATAACTATCATGGACAATAATCCTCAATATTGGTCCCAACAAACAATGCCATGTTAGGTACCTATGTACAAGTGAGGAATTAATTATGTTCATTGAGCTCATGTTGAGGAAAAAAATCTCAATTAAGCAAATCATTATGGTGTGTAGCCACTCACTGGAAAGAGAGCGAAGTGGTCTTCCCAACTCCTCATGTAAAATGGAAAATGGATACTTCTCTTAAGAGATATGGCAAAAACTTGGCTAATAACCCCTAAAATACAATAAATTGGAAAACAAAAAATCCAATGACCTCCAAAATACAAACTCTATGGAAAACTTTGAACTCAACCATTGAGCTACCTTCGATTTTCCTTGGAAAGATATGGTCTCGTCACATTATTATGGAGCTCAACCCTAACCCATAGTGGCCCAACATAACAATACAACGAAAAGTAAATCTTTGAAATCTAGGCATGTAGATCTAAAGTCTATGCAAGGCCAAAAGAAGCCATGGATCTGCAACGAGGGGGTGGAACAATACAAAATTATCACATCTGGTATGTTTTCAATAAGTAGTAAACAAATACCTTGAGCTGATTAGACATATCAAGCCAAAGATATTGAAGGCACAATGATCATTGAAGAAGAGAGCCAACCCACCTTCTAGCAATGACGACGAATTGTAACAATTCGAGGAAGAACAATACCGTGGATATAAACACCAACAATGATTGAATTGGACACTAGTTCTTATTGAGATCTAATGAGCATATTGAATCACTGAAGAGAATGCAATCCTCCCAAAGATAGAGGAATGAAACCATTAAAATGCAAACCCATGTGCCAATGGTGTCCATAGGGTCAATAAAATTGACATATCCATAGCCAAGGTAGCACTGGGTCATGCTATCAAAACATACTTAAAAACAATGTCACCATTCCCAGAGGAATGAAAATGTTGGCATCCCCCACATACAATGAAGATAGTGGTGGAAATCATGGTGTTGTTGTTGTCATTGTTGATGATAACAATATCAGTCTATCTAATAAAACCCCAATTCGTAATAGGAGTGATTTTACACATGACTTCATTCAAATACATAGATCCGATCAAGAAAATAACCCATGTAGATTTAGAAGGCCGCGATGATGTGAGTTGTGTGCAAAAGAGAGAAAAAATGGAATATGTAACATGAAATTTGCCATGATGATGGATCGTGAACCACAAGATCCAAAATGCAAAGATATCCCAATAAGAGCACAAAAAATCAACTATGTGTAACACAATTTGGGCATAGAGTTATGTGTAATCAATATCTAAGGCCATGATCTGCATGGCGTACGAGTCACTAGGAAGAATGTAGTTTGGAGATTGATGCCATCACAATTTGAAGCAGAGGAAATACTCTGCAACAAAAAATTAAAAAATGCATCTACAGAGTCACAAAGTAGTAGATCCATATCTGGTGTGAACAATATCCCTCCGCCTTGTTGAATAGAGAACTCTCAATGTTATAGAGTTTGGGGATATCTAAATCAAGGAGACAGTGTAGTGATTTGAGAATGAAGACCTTGATCTGGATGAAATCCAATCCAACAACAATATCCCGAGGTCAAAGATAAACAACTGAGAAATGAGAGTTGAATACGCCCTCACACACAACAAAAACAATTAAGGCATGAAGCACTTCCTATAATACCATGTGGAGATCTGGGGACCAACCCAGATCATGAACGATCCTCATACTAACAAAGAATAATTTATTAATCTTGGATGAATGAATTAAATACATGAGAGGGTCTTCAATTATAGGAATGAAGAGACCCAACAAATAGCTAAGAATAATTGTTTGGTTGACAACCTATGTAAGCTTACAACTCACAAAGGCTATATGTGTTGTAAAACACCAACACCAACATGTATTGTTAAATTTAAAGGAAAATTTATGATAAGTATAATTCATCATTTATAATCATCCTTACATCACTGGGAGTGATGAAAACAATATGGATACACACACACCTTTAATAGATCTATATGGATATGATTCATACCAAAATTTTAACAACATTATACATACACGAGATCTTCCTCTACTAATATATACAACATCTCAGTTCTTTCGTAAAATTATTTTGTAATTCAATTTCGAAGAAAAATTACTTTAAAAAAATTTAAGATTGAAAAATATGATTTAGTTAGATAAATGACATTAATAAAAACACTTGAATCAAATCCCACCATCACTCCCATCTTCACCTTGTTCTTCACATTCTCCAACCCCTAAGCCTGAATTAAATAGAACATACCAAAAGATCTTGAACCAACTGATAAATTACCAAATATATGGTAACCAACCTCGTGTACCTACCTGGATGTCCCAAGGTTCCCTCAACCTGAGAGGGTAATTACATGATTTGTCAAAACACTAATGAATCTTACCAAAATTTGAACTAGACAAATCATGTGTTCACAAAGATCACATAGGGAATTTACCTTGCATTAAGGTTGATGAATGTTGAACATGAAGACATAGTTTGTGTATTATTTCCTTACACTTTTTGAAAACAAGGCATCCACTTGGTACTATAGATTATTAGGAAGTTCTATTATAGGTTGGGATGATTTTTAGAAGGAGTTTATCAATAAATTTGGTGAAGAAAATACTCTAGCTACTATGTTGAAAGAACTAATATCCATTAAAATGGAGAAGAAAGAAATAATAAAAGAATTCAACCAATGCTTCACCATGATTCTTAATAAATTCCTCGTTAACTCCCAACCAATAGAGGGAGTAGTGGTAGAATAGTATGCATCTTCTTTACATGCATTTATTTCCATGCTTGTCAAGAGGACTAGCAAAATAACTCTGGTAGAGAAATTTGAGGAAGCCAAGAAGGTGGAGAAGGAAATTCTCACCTTAGTGGGGAACCCAAGAGGAGAAGATAATAAATCCTTGGTTGTAGGGAATAAACATTTGTTATTAACCAAGCCTGCAAAGAAGGAACCCACTAGCTTGAATGATATGCTTAAATTGGTCAAAAAGTTGTCTAACTAAGTAGTTGACTTGAAAAATAATTCTAGGGAAGGAAGATCTAACCAAATACCATTTATACCTTTCCATATAAGATTCAATAATCCTCCAAAGTCCTTAGATCCTTCAAATCTAAAACTAAATATGGAGGAGGCGGGGATGGACAATTTTTGTATATGCCACCAAACCAATCACTCTGAGAAGTCTCACCCCCTAGTGTATTAACTCAATGACTATGGTCATAAACCAAATCCATGGTCAACAATCACTTTCTAATAGAATGGATCAAGAAGATGATATTGAGGAAATTGCCAAGGAAGGGGACACAGCTAGAGAGGCCACCATGTTCCTTTGGGACTAGGTAGTAGATTGTGACAATGATGCAATAGGACAAGTATAGGTAAGAGAACTATAGGCCATCCAACCCACCCCAAAGAATTACATTTTAAGAAGGGGATTGTACCTTATATTATTCTTCTTTCTAGAACAACTCCATCATTAAGGAAATCCACACCTCCTACTCAGACTCAGGGTAACACTTATTTCCCTCAACCCAAGACCTCCACTAGTACTACCCAAAATTGTAATACCTCAGTAGAAATTCCAATCATGTAGCCTATGGAGTACAGTGCCACTGGAGATATGAAGAAAACAAAAGCTAATGTTTCAATGTATGACATCTATACCCTACTACATCAAAGAGATTTACTCTTGAATACCTTCAAATATATTCCCAAAACACAACATAAGGCCATTCCACCTATGAAAGCCATCACAAATCCATTGAAAATAAGATGAAAACTAAAAATAAATAGGAGGACAAAAAAACACAAAAGGATACCATTAATGCATCTAACATAGGCACACATTCAAAATTGTAGATGCATCCATTCTTACTTATTTTTGAGATATACAATTATAATGTGCATGATTGTCTAGTAGATTTAGGAGCATCATCTAATGTAATTCGATACTCTATTCGTCAAAGAATAAATGGTGTTTCCTCCAAGTGAACAACTAAAATATTTTGGCTATATAGTTCTAACGTAAAATTCATAATTGAATTGAAATATGTCATATAATATTATCTTCATCCCCTTGGGTTTCCCAAATCATTGACATTCTTGAAGATTACGGTTTATTGTTGAGCAAAGATTGGTCGCAAAATTTTCAAGGTTACTTTTCCACTAACTAGTCTCACATGTGGTTTCCATATAAAGGAAAGAAAATTCAAATCAAGGTGGACAAGGAAGCCCACATGAAACACATTGCCATAGAGTTAGAAGGTCATAATGAACCTATCAACTTCTCTTATTCAATTTTGGGCAATTATTTTTTGGAAACTGACTGTGGGTCTTATGCAACTGGATAATCACCCCTTAAATCAAACACAGTTCAAACTCCTTGATTTCACTCAGAATAATGCTAATGACTATACACTAATAGAATTAGCTAGTATTAGTTCATCTAATGTATATTTAAGTACTAACATTTGGACTTTGTTTTTTGATGGCTCTAGGTCACAAGAAGGATCCAAGGTAGGTTGTAATTTAATTGACCCTCAATAAACTCCATAAATTCCTTATGCCCCCAATCAAACATTTATCAGTAGAAGCATTGGAATTTGAATGAAATTTTTGATGCATTCAATATCACTTCTATTCCTCTCAAACAATATTGTTGTTAACACTTTAGCTAATGCAACTTCGAGATTTTCCCCTTTGAATAATGGTTTCTCTGTTGAACTATATTTTAGGTCCTTAGTACCAGCCAATATCACCATCTGGAGGGTACTCATCTTGAAAAAAAAATAGTTGAGTTCCCTGCTAATGTAGGTACCTTCAAGGTTATTGTCATAAACGATAAGGAACATGAAAGTGCTATACAAAACAATAGAGAGAGCTTGTATAATTTAAAAGGTAACACAATAAATAAAAGTGTTTTGACTTTGGAAAAATTGTTTGATTTGAAAACAAGGTTTTGATCAATAGTTAATGTAAATAAAAATAGTTATTCCATGAATTATTTGATGCAGGCGCAAACTACCTCCTCCGACAAACTCCTCACCCGCTCACAAGATCGTTCAAAAATCCCCTTTCAACTAAGACGAAGTGGCTCCTTGGATTCCCTCGGGAATCACTGCTGCAACCCGATCCACAGGTCCTTTAACTTCCTTCACGGCCTTCTGCACTTTACTGTGACTTTTCCCCGACTCAATATCGGGGTTCGGGGTTTCGAGCTTCCCGCTGTCGAGATTCATTGTCCTCTCGATTCCCCGATCGCCGATGTGCCCTTTTCACATGCTAGCCCTCCTGCTAGGTTCTTGGCCCATATGACTAGAATTCATAAGACCGCAGCCTTACCTTCCTGTCGGGATTTCAAACCTCAAAAACCTGATACAACCTTTGTGCGCTAGCCCTCCTGGATAGGATTCTGGTCCCCGTGACCTTCTCCTATATGACCACATCCATATACTTCTGTCGGGGTTTTGGGGTTTTCGATGTCAAAATGAAATCGTCCCCTGGATCCGCGATCCTTCGATTCCCGACGCGCTTTAACTTTAGCTAGCCCTCCTGACTCAGCCCCTGGTCCACGTGACCATCACCCCGTGACCGCAACCTTAACCCTCGTTGGGGTTACGGAGTTTCCAATGCTGAATTGCATATATCTACGGGATTCCCGACTCCTCGAATCTCGACTCTCCGCTGCACTGACAGCTGGCTTCCACTATGGCTCTTTCCTCAGCTTTGATGTACTGACAGTTGGCCCCCACTCATCGGGGTATCGCGTTTCGTGATTCCAAAGTGAACAAACAACACGTCCACGGGATTCCCGATATCCCGATGAACCAAACACCGACGGGCGACTCCCTTATCGGGACTTTTCCCGATGGCTCTGATTTCTGCCACGCGTCCTCTCTGATGGACGATCCTGATCTCTCCGGGATTTCAAGACTTGTGATGTCCCAGATCTTTTGACCTTAGGAACTCTGATTTCCCGATAGTCAATATGCCGACTCTCTCCAGATCTCTGACACTTATCCCTCTGAATGGATGGCTTAGATTATACCAGGGTTTTTGACCTAGATTTCCCCGATCTCTTGTCCACGGGAATGTCGATTTCCCGATGCACCTCAATACCGATGGGCGCTCGATCTCCGCCACCTGTCTCTGCTAACGGATGGCTCTAATCTTCTCGGTGTTTTGAGACTTTGGATGTCCCGATTATCACGACCTCGAGAACTCCGATTCTCCGAGTGCCGATATCCCGATGGCTCCACCCCTTGTCGGGATTTTCCTCCTATTCTCGGAGATATGATCTGAGATCTGACGGCTCAGATCAATTCTTCCGCGCGCTTCTCCTATGCGCCTCCTAGACATGAAAATCAACACTCCAGATCCTCTCTTCCTGACGGTTTGACGGCTGCTGTGCTCCTCCTAAGCTCCTGTGCACTTTCTCCCAGACTTGGAAGAAATTTCGAATTTCCAACGGCCTTGACCTTTGTCTGTTTCCTCTGCGAGCTCCACAACCTTGAGCCTCGCTGTGCGTTCTCCATGACGCTATTCCTTCTGAGCTTGTTCTTCTCGAATCCTTAAAGGATTCTGACATCTGCGCTCCTGGAGAGTCTTCTCATGCACATGCTGGTGCTATCTCTTATGAGCTTCTCAGATACTCAGACCCCTTGAGGGATTTTTATCTTCCTTCTCCCACAGATGGAGAATGTATGGATGCCTCCTAGCTATCCTTCGCTCAAGCAACCTCTTGCTGAG
>ML789786.1:32190-44771 GCA_009831015.1 Picea engelmannii | reverse complement strand
ACCTTCCTGTCAGGATTTCAAACCTCAAAAACCTGATACAACCTTTGTGCGCTAGCCCTCCTGGATAGGATTCTGGTCCCCGTGACCTTCTCCTATATGACCACATCCATATACTTCTGTCGGGGTTTCGGGGTTTTCGATGTCAAAATGAAATCGTCCCCTGGATCCGCGATCCTTCGATTCCCGACGTGCTTTAACTTCAGCTAGCCCTCCTGACTCAGCCCCTAGTCCACGTGACCATCACCCCGTGACCGCAACCTTAACCCTCGTCGGGGTTACGGAGTTTCCAATGCTGAATTGCATATATCTACGGGATTCCCGACTCCTCGAATCTCGACTCTCCGCTGCACTGATAGCTGGCTTCCACTATGGCTCTTTCCTCAGCTTTGATGTACTGACAGCTGGCCCCCACTCATCGGGGTATCGCGTTTCGCGATTCCAAAGTGAACAAACAACACGTCCACGGGATTCCCGATATCCCGATGAACCAAACACCGACGGACGACTCCCTTATCGGGACTTTTCCCGATGGCTCTGATTTCTGCCACGCATCCTCTCTGATGGACGATCCTGATCTCTCCGGGATTTCAAGACTTGTGATGTCCCAGATCTTTTGACCTTAGGAACTCCGATTTCCCGATAGTCAATATGCCGACTCTCTCCAGATCTCTGACACTTATCCCTTTGAACAGATGGCTTAGATTATACCAGGGTTTTTGACCTGGATTTCCCCGATCTCTTGTCCACGGGAATGCCGATTTCCCGATGCACCTCAATACCGATGGGCGCTCGATCTCTGCCACGTGTCTCTGCTAATGGATGGCTCTGATCTTCCCGGTGTTTTGAGACTTTGGATGTCTCGATTATCACGACCTCGAGAACTCCGATTCTCCGAGTGTCGATATCCCGATGGCTCCACCCCTTGTCGGGATTTTCCTCCTATTCTCGGAGATATGATCTGAGATCTGACGGCTCAGATCAATTCTTCCGTGCGCTTCTCCTATGCGCCTCCTAGACATGAAAATCAACACTCCAGATCCTCTCTTCCTGACGGTTTGACGGCTGCTGTGCTCCTCCTAAGCTCCTGTGCACTTTCTCCCAGACTTGGAAGAAATTTCGAATTTCCAATGGCCTTGACCTTTGTCTGTTTCCTCTGCGAGCTCCACAACCTCGAGAATCGGCGTGTGTTCTCCATGACGCTATTCCTTCTGAGCTTGTTCTTCTCGAATCCTTAAAGGATTTTGACATCTGTGCTCCTGCAGAGTTTTCTCATGCACATGCTGGTGCTATCTCTTATGAGCTTCTCAGATACTCAGACCCCTTGAGGGATTTTTATCTTCCTTCTCCCACAGATGGAGAATGTATGGATGCCTCCTAGCTATCCTTCGCTCAAGCAACCTCTTGCTGAGCCTTCAGGGTGTTCAAAAACCCTATGAAGATCCCTCAGTGGACCTTTCCTCTGAATTCCAGAACTCAAAGAGTTCTCTTCTCTTTTGTCTGTGCCTACCTGCACACTGACTCGATGCCCTCTTGGCAGATTTTCTTCTCTTTTGCCACAGAACGCTCAACAGTTCTGTCTTCTCTTGTGCGCCTATACACACCTGCTCAATGCCCACCTGACAGAGCTCTCAGAATCCTCAGTGATTCTGGTTCCTTTGAACTCCCAGCAGAGTTCCTTCCTCAAATGCACCGCAGCGCATACGCTCAATGCCCACTTGGCAGAGCTCTACAGAACTCCTTAGAGATTCGGTCTTCTAAACTCACAACATAGTTTTTCTTATGTGCACTCCTTGCACCTGCTCAATGCCCACCTGACAGAGCCTTTACATAATCCACAGCAGAATTCTGTCTGCAACTGTGTCTCTCATACACAGCCTTGCCTCCAAGGTATTCAACAACCTTGAGTTCTTCACTCCTCTGAGTTGTTGATTCCAGCTCTTGTGCCTCAGCACGCCTATGTCTTAACCCTGCAGTGTTCAGAAGTGCGTCCTCATTGCACCGGTACTCAGAGACTGCAGTACTCTGTCACGCCCTCTTGGCATGAAACCTCAAAGACCTTCCACCCTGAAATCAAACACACTCCTGCAAATGTACAACCACAACATACATTCACAACATATGAAGAACACTCACAGACATCCATACAATATAGAAATATAAGCATGAAAAAATGCTCTGTTATATTAACAATGGAAAATGCCTATTTGTACAAGGTGTTCTCAAGCTCTCTCTAGCTGTCCTTCAACTCTCTTCTAACTAACTCAAAAATGAGATCTAAAAATCTATTTTACCTGAGGGGGCACATCGAGTGCTTCCCTCCAGGTCCACCTACTCTATTCAATTACAATTAATGGTTGTCTAGTCCAGCATCTGGATCTAGATCTCAGCTGATCTAGCATTAAAGCCGATCTACCTAACGCCTGCACAAAGGCACGGCTTCTATGGCTCACCAGCCTAAACATTTAATTACATTCAATTTCAAATTTGCATGAGGACTGCGCCTCTCTTTTAGCGTGCAATTTGAATTCACTGGCGTGGCTGGCTGGCTGGCTGACGTGGAGAGATGCTCCTGCATCAAACTCCTCATCTGCAAAATCATGAGCTCATGCTCATGTGCTTCCCCTCTAAGCGGTTGGAAATCCTCCTGGATCCCAAATCATTCTCTGGAGTTGTTCATCCGCTCCATCCTTCAGCTGTTGTTGCTTCTGCGCTGCTGCTGCTTCCTTTCTACTCGTCTTCTCCTCGCTGGCAGTTTCTGCTGACCTCAACATCAGCCTTCTGATCTCTTCGATCACTTCGTCCAGCTGCTCCCGTGGCTGGTCCTGCTCATGCAGTCTCCTCAGTAGCAAAAAATTTCTGCAGTTGGGCAGATCGCTATGATCTCCCATGCCATCTTCTTCATCTTCATTGGTGGCCTCAAGTTGGCACTCTGTCGTAGACTTCAGCTCTGCAGTCTCCCTTTGACTGACTTGATGTTCAGTCATCTTCTCTGACAGTTCAACTTCTGTCAGTTCTCTTGCTGGCCCTGGATTGTTCAACCACTCCTCCAACATCTCTAGCTCCATCTCCCATGGAGTAGTAAATCTTCCTTCCTGCTCCTTGGCTTCCTTTGCTGCTAGATCCAATGCTACAACTCTTTCATCTTCCTGGTTGAATATGCCGAGACACTCCTCAGGATGCTCATTTTCTTCTTCTGCTTAGGCAGCTTCTAAAGTCTGCTCCAATTCCTCCTTGAGAGTCATCGTCAGCTGTGACTGTTCTGCTGTTGCACCATCTGCAACACAAATTTTTGCCTCCTCCTAGGCACATGGTAGGAATATCCCAATTCCCCCAATCATCAGAAGATCATCCTGATCTTTCACCTCTGTCAGCTACATCTGCTGATCTAAATTCATCTTTGGATTTATGAGACCCTCAGACAGTCTCTTCTGCTCTGTCACCTTCTCAGGCTGATCCCAACTCATCTGCTCATCCCTGCCCACCTGGCAATATGGGATGCTTATGCTTCCCTCCTGGCATACTATGAGATCAACCGATCCCATCTTCATCAACACTCCTTGCTAAATCAAACTCTCCTCTGAGTTCATGAGACTTTCAGACAATCTCAGATTTTCATCTCTGCCCACCTGGCAGTCTGAGATGCTTCTGCTGCCCTCCTGGCAGTCTTCGAGATCCCGCAACAATTTACTTTCATTGCCCAGCTGGCAATGTGAAATTCCCTAGATGTCCTCCTGACAGTCTTTGAGATCCCGCAGTGATCTCAATTCATCCTCTTCATCATCAAGACCTCTCCCAATCTCTAGCTCATAGACATAAATTATATTTTCCTCTATGGCCTTGAGGTTTTCGACATACCTCAACCACCCTTTTAACAGCCTGCGCTGTCTCATGACCATCAACTGCTTGACTGGCCATTTTTCTTTTTCCTTCTCCATGGGTAATTCACGCATCCGTCTCCTCCTCCTATCCTGCCGCATCTGCAGTTCGAGCTTCTCTATGTCTGCTTTTAATTCATAGAGCTCTATATCCCTTTCTTTATCCATTTTTGCAAGCCTTTCTGCCTTTATTTTCTTCCTACGGCCTTCAATAGCCATCTTGTTGTGTCTATCTGCCTCCCTGGCAGATTTGTTGTTGTCACTCTGCATATCTGAGTTTTCCAGCTTCATCCTCCTACAGTCTCCCTGACTATCTATGGACTGCTTCCTACCTACAAACAAGTCCTTATAGAGTCCTTCAGTGCTCTGTCTTCCTCTTGCCTCCTCTGTTTGCAATATACAAATAGAATCCTGCTCTGATACCACCTTGATGTGTGTATCAGAGTGCTCTCTTATCTCCTCCTACCTCTCTTGCCTGAAATATATAGACAAGAATTCATCTTTGATACCACTTGATGCAGGTGCCAGCTACCTCCTCCTACAAACTCCTCGCCTGCTCACAGGATCATTCAAAAATACCCTTTCAGCTGAGCCGAAGCGGCTCCTTGGATTCCCTCGGGAATCACTGTTTCAACCCGATCCATAGGTCCTTTAACTTCCTTCATGGCCTTCTGCACTTTACCGTGACTTTTCCCCGACTCAATATCGGGGTTCGGGGTTTCGAGCTTCCTGCTATCGAGAGTCACTATCCTCTTGATTCCCCGATCGTCGATGCGCCCTTTTCACGCGCTATCCCTTCTGCTAGGTTCTTGGCCCATATGACCAAAATTCATAAGACTGTAGCCTTACCTTCCCGTCGGGATTTCAAACCTCAAAAACCCGATGCACCCTTTGTGCGCTAGCCATCCTGGCTAGGATTCTGGTCCCTGTGACCTTCTCCTATATGACCACAGACATATACTTTTGTCGGGGTTTCGGGGTTTTCGATGTCAAAATGCAATCGTCCCCTGGATCCGCGATCCTTCGATTCCTGATGCTCTTTAACTTCAGCTAGCCCTCCTGGCTCAGCCCCTGGTCCACGTGACCATCACCCCGTGACCGCAACCTTAACCCTCGTCGGGGTTACGGAGTTTCCAATTCCCAATTGCATATATCTACGGGATTCCCGACTCCTCGAATCCCGACTCTCCGCTGCACTGACAGTTGGCTTCCACTATGGCTCTTTCCTCAGCTCTGATGTACTGACAGTTGGCCCCCACTCATCGGGGTATCGCGTTTCGCGATTCAAAAATGCACAAGAAACACGTCCAAGGGATTCTCGATATCCCGATGAACCAAACATCGACGGACGACTCCCTTGTCGGGACTTTTCCCAATGGCTCTGATTTCTGCCACGCGTCCTCTCTGATGGACGGTCTCGATCTCTCCGGGATTTCGAGATTTGTGATGTCCCGGATCTTTTGACCTTAGGAACTCTGATTTCTCGATAGTCAATATGCCGACTCTCTCCAGATCTCTGACTCCTTTCCCTTTGAACGGACGGCTCATATTAAACCGGGGTTTTCGACCTGGATTTCCCCGATCTCTTGTCCACGGGAATGTCGATTTCCTGATGCGCCTCAATACCGACGGGCGCTCGATCTCCGCCACGTGTCTCTGTTAACGGACGACTCTGATATCCCGGTGTTTCGAGACTTTGGATGTCTCGATTCTCACAACCTCGAGAACTCTGATTCTCCGAGTGTCGATGTCTTGATGGCTCCACCCCTTGTCAGGATTTTCCTCCTATTCACGAGGACTTAACTCCCTCGCAATTTCTGCAGATCCGACGACTGTCGGTGATATGATCTGAGATATGACGGCTTAGATCAATTCTTCCATGCGCTTCTCCTATGCGCCTCCTGGACGTGAAAATCACGCTCCATATCCTCTCTTCCTGACGGTCTGACGACTGTTGTGCTCCTCCTAAGATCTTGCGCACTTTCTCCCAGACTTGGAAGAAATTTCAAATTTCCAAAGGCCTCGACCTTTGTCTGTTTCCTCTGCGAGCTCCACAACCTCGAGGCTCACCATGCGTTCTCCACGACGCTATTCCTTCTGATCTTGTTCTTCTCGAATCCTTAAAGGATTCCGACGTTTGCGCTCTTGCAGAGTCTTCTCATGCACACGCTGGTGCTATCTCTTATGAGCTTCTCAGATACTCAGACCCCTTGAGGAATTTTTATCTTCCTTCTCCCATAGATGGAGAATGTATGGATGCCTCCTGGCTATCCTTCACTCAAGAAACCTCTTGTTGAGCCTTCAGGGTGTTCAACAACCCTGTGAAGATCCCTCAGTGGACCTTTCCTCTGAATTCCAGAACTCAAAGAGTTCTCTTCTCTTTTGTCTGTGCCTACCTGCACACTGACTCAATGCCCTCCTGGCAGAGTTTCTTCTCTTTTCCCACAGAACGCTCAATGCTTCTATCTTCTCTTGTGTGCCTATACACACCTGCTCAATGCCCACCTGGCAGAGCTCTTAGAATCCTCAGTGATTCTGGTTCCTTTGAACTCCTAGCAGAGTTCCTTCCTCAAATGCACTGCAGCGCATATGCTCAATGCCCACTTGGCAGAGCTCTACAGAACTCCTCAGAGATTCTGTCTTCTGAACTCACAACAAAGTTCTTCTCCTGTGCACTTCTTGCACCTGCTCAATGCCCACCTGGTAGAGGCTTTACATAATCCACATTAGAATTCTGTCTGCAACTGTATCTCTCATACAAAGCCTTTCCTCCAAGGTATTCAACAACCTTGAGGTCTTCACTCCTCTAAGTTGTTGATTCCAGCTCTTGTGCCTCAACACGCCTATGTCTGAACCCCGCAGTGTTCAGAAGTGCATCCTTAGTGCACCGGTACTCAGAGACCACAGTAATCTGTCACGCCCTCCTGACATGAAACCTCAAAGACCTTCCACACTGAAATCAAACACACTCCTGCAAATGTACAACCACAACATACATTCACAACATATGAAGAACACTCACAGACATCCATACAATACAAAAATATATGCAGGAAAAACTACTCTGTTATATTAACAATGGAAAATGCCAGTTTGTACAAGGTGCTCTTGAGCTCTCTCTGGCTCTCCTTCAACTCTCTTCTAACTAACTCAAAAATGAGAGCTAAAAATATCTTTTACCTGAGGGGGATCATCGAGCGCTTCCCTCCAGGTCCACCTACTCTATTCAATTACAATAAATGGTTGTCTAGTCCAGCATCTGGATCTAGATCTCATTCGATCTAGCATTAAAGTCGATCTACCTAATGCCTGCACAAAGGCATGGCTTCTATGGCTCACCATCCTAAACATTTAATTACATTTAATTTCAAATTTGAATGAGGAATGCGCCTCTCTTTTAGCGTGCGATTTGAATTCGCTGGCGTGGTTGACGTGGAGAGATGCTCTTGCATCAAACTCCTCAGCTGCAAAATCATGAGCTCCTGCTCATGTGCTTGCCCTCTAAGAGGTTCGAAATCATCCTGGATCCCAAATCATTCTTTGGAGCTGTTCATCCGCTCCATCCTGCTGCTGCTGCTACTTCTGCGCTGCTGCTACTTCCTTTCTGCTCAACCTCTCCTCGCTTGAAGTTTCTGCTGACCTCAACATCATCCTTCTAATCTCTTCGATCACTTCATCCAGCTGCTCCAGTGGCTGGTCCTACTCATGTAGTCTCCTCAGCTCCAAAAATTTTCTGCAATTGGGCAGATCGCTATGATCTCCCATGCCATCTTCTTCATATTCATTGGTGGCCTCAAGTTTCCACTCTACTGCAGACTTCAGCTCTGCAGTATCCCTTTGACTGACTTGTTGTTCAGTCATCTTCTTTGATAGTTCAACTTCTGTCAGTTCTCTTTCTAGCCCTGGATTGTTCAACCAATCCTCCAACATCTCTAGCTCCATCTCCCATGGAGTAGTAAATATTCCTTCCTTCTCCTTGGCTTCCTTTGCTTCTAGCTCCATTTCTACATCTCTTTTAGCTTCCTGGATGAATATGCTGAGACACTCCTCAGAATGCTCATTTTCTTCTTCTGCTTGGGAAGCTTCTAAAGTCTACTCCAATTCCTCCTTGACAGTCAGTGTCAACTGTGATTGATCTGCTGTTGCACCATCTGCAACACAAATTTCTGCCTCCTCCTGGGCACATGGTAGGAATATCCCAATTCCCCCAATCATCAGAAGATCATCCTGATATTTCACCTCTGTCAGCTGCATCTGCTGATCTAAATTCATCTTTGGATTTATGAGACCCTCAGACAGTCTCGTCTGCTTTGTCATCTTCTTGGGTTGATCCCAACTCATCTGCTCATCCTTTCCCACCTGGAAATATGGGATGCTTCCGCTGCCCTCTTGGCAGACTGTGAGATCAACCGATCCCATCTTCATCAGCACTCCTTGCTGAATCAAACTATCCTCTAAGTCCATGAGACTTTCAGACAATCTCGGATTTTCATCTCTGCCCACCTGGCAGTCTGAGATGCTTCTGTTGCCCTCCTGGCAATGTTCGAGATCCCACAGCGATCTCCTTTCATTGCCCAGCTGGAAATGTGAAATTCCCTGGCTGTCCTCCTGACAATCTTTGAGATCCCGCAGTGATCTCAATTCATCCTCTTCATCATCGAGACCTCTCCCAGTCTCTGGCTCACAGAAATAAATTATCTTTTCCTTTGTGGCCTTGAGGTTTTCGACATACCTCAACCACCCTTTTAACAGCCTGCATTGTCTCATGAGCATCAACTGCTTGACTGGCCATTTTTCTTTTGCCTTCTCCATGGGAAATTCACGCATCCGTCTCCTCCTCCTATCCTATCGCATCCACAGTTCGAGCTTCTCTATGTCTGCTTTTAATTCATAGAGCTCTCTATTCCTTTCTTTATCCATTTCTGCAAGCCTTTCTGCCTTGCTCTTCTTCCTACGACCTTCAATAGACATATTTTTGTGTCTAACTACCTCCCTGGCATATCTACTACTGTCACTCTGCATCTCTGAGTGTTCCAGCTTCATCCTCCTACAGTCTCCCTGACTGTCTATGGACTGTTGCCTACTTGCAAACAAGTCCTTACAGAGTCCTTCAACGCTCTGTCTTCCTCTTGCCTCCTCTATCTGCATTATACAAACATAATCCTTCTCTGATACCACCTTGATGTGTGTATCAGAGTGCTCTCTTATCTCCTCCTGCCTCTCTTGCCTGAAATATACAGACAAGAATTCAGCTATGATACCACTTGATGCATGCACCAGTTACCTCCTCCGACAAACTCCTTGCCCGCTCATAGGATCGTTCAAAAATCCCCTTTCATCTGAGCCAAAGAGGATCCTTGGATTTCCTTGGGAATCACTACTGCAACTTGATCCACAGGTCCTTTAACTTCCTTCACGACCTTCTGCACTTTACCGTGACTTTTCCCCGACTCAATATCGGGGTTCGAGGTTTCGAGCTTCCCGCTATCGAGAGTCACTGTCCTCTTGATTCCCCGATCACCGATGTGCCCTTTTCAAGTGCTAGCCCTCCTGCTAGGTTCTTGGCCCATATGACCAGAGTTCATAAGACCGCAACCTTACCTTCCTGTCGGGATTTCAAACCTCAAAAACCCGATGCACCCTTTGTGCGCTAGCCCTCCTGGATAGGATTCTGGTCCCCGTGTCCTTCTCCTATATGACCGTAGCCATATACTTTTGTCGGGGTTTCAAGGTTTTTGATGTCAAAATGCAATCGTCCCCTGGATCCACGATCCTCCGATTCTCGACGCGCTTTAACTTCAGCTAGCCCTCCTGGCTCATCCCCTGGTCCACGTGACCATCACCCCATGACCGCAACCTTAACCCTCGTCGGGGTTACGGATTTTCCAATGCCCAATTGCATATATCTATGGGATTCTCGACCCCTCGAATCCCGACTCTCCGCTGCACTGACAACTGGCTTCCACTATGGCTCTTTCCTCATCTCTGATGTACTGACAGTTGGCCCGCACTCATCGGGGTATCACGTTTTGTGATTCCAAAGTGCACAAACAACACGTCCATGGGATTCCCGATATCCCAATGAACCAAACACCGACGGACGGCTCCCTTGTCGGGACTTTTCCCGATGGCTCTGATTTCTGCCACGCGTCCTCTTTGATGGACGGTCCCGATCTCTCCGGGATTTCGAGACTTGTGATGTCCCAGATATTTTGACCTCAGGAACTCCGATTTCCCGATAGTCAATATGCCGACTCTCTCCAGATCTCTGACACCTGTCCCTCTGAACGGACAGCTCAAATTATATCGGGGTTTTTGACTGGATTTCCCCGATCTCTTGTCCACGGGAATGCCGATTTCCCGATGCACCTCAATAACGACGAGCGCTCGATCTCCGCCACGTGTCTCTGCTAACGGACGTCTCTGATCTTCCTGGCCTTTCGAGACTTTGGATGTCCCAATTCTCACGACCTCGAGAATTCCAATTCTCCGAGTGCCGATATCCCGATGGCTCCACCCCTTGTCGGGATTTTCCTCCTATTCACGAGGACTTAACTCCCTCGCAATTTCTACAGATCCGACGGTTGTCGGCGATCTGATATGAGATCTGATAGCTCAGATCAATTCTTCTGTGCGCTTCTCCTATGCGCCTCCTAGACGTGAAAATCAACGCTCCAGATCCTCTCTTCCTGACGGTCTAACGAATGATTTGCTCCTCCTAAGCTCCTGCGCACTTTCTCCCAGACTTGGAAGAAATTTTGAATTTCCAAAGGGCTCGACCTTTGTCTGTTTCCTCTACGAGCTCCACAACCTCGAGCCTCGCCGTGCGTTCTCCACGATGCTATTCCTTCTGAGCTTGTTCTTCTCGAATCCTTAAAGGATTTCGACGTCTGTGCTCCTGCAGAGTCTTCTCATGCACAGGCTGGTGCTATCTCTTATGAGCTTCTAAGATACTCAGACCCCTTGAGGGATTTTTATCTTCCTTCTCCCACAGATGGAGAATGTATGGATGCCTCCTGGCTATCCTTCGCTCAAGCAACCTCTTGCTGAGCCTTCCGGGTGTTCAACAACCCTATGAAGATCCCTCAGTGGACCTTTCCTCTGAATTCCAGAACTCAAAGAGTTCTCTTCTCTTTTTTTTGTGCCTACCTGCACACTGACTCGATGCCCTCCTGGCAGAGTTTCTTCTCTTTTCCCACAGAACGATCAACGGTTCTGTCTTCTCTTGTGCGCCTATACACACCTACTCAATGCCCACCTGGCAAAGCTCTCAGAATCCTCAGTGATTCTGGTTCCTTTGAACTCCCAGCAGAGTTCCTTCCTCAAATGCACCACAACACATATGCTCAATGCTCACTTGGCAGAGCTCTACAGAACTCCTCAGAGATTCTGTCTTCTAAACTCACAACAAATTTCTTCTTCTGTGCACTCCTTGCGCCTGCTCAATTCCCACCTGGAAGAGTCTTTACAGAATCCACAACAGAATTCTGTCTGCAACTGTGTCTCTCATACACAGCCTTTCCTCCAAGGTATTCAACAACCTTGAGGTCTTCATTCCTCTGAGTTGTTGATTCCAGCTCTTGTGCCTCAGAACGCCTTTGTCTGAACCCCACAATGTTCAGAAGTGCATCCTCAGTGCACTGATACTCAGAGACTGCAGTACTCTGTCACGCCCTCCTGGCATGAAACCTCAAAGACCTTCCACCCTGAAATCAAACACACTCCTGCAAATGTACAACCACAACATACATTCACAACATATGAAGAACACTCACAGACATCCATACAATACATAAATATATGCAGGAAAAACTGCTCTGTTATATTAACAATGGAAAATGCCTGTTTGTACAAGGTGTTCTCGATCTCTCTCTGGCTCTCCTTCAACTCTCTTCTAACTAACTCAAAAATAAGATCTAAAAATATCTTTTACCTGAGGGGGCTCATCGAGCGCTTCCCTCTAGGTCCACCTACTATATTCAATTACAATAAATGGCTGTCTAGTCCAGCATCTGGATCTAGATCTCAGCCAATCTAGCATTAAAGTCGATCTACCTAACACATGCACAAAGGCACGACTTCTATGGCTCACCAGCCTAAACATTTAATTACATTCAATTTCAAATGTGAATGAGGACTGCACCTCTCTTTTAGCATACAATTTGAATTCACTGGCGTGGCTGGCTGGCTGGCTGATGTGGAGAGATGCTCCTACATCATTATTCAACCTAGGCACCTGAGAAAACCACAAATACATCAATTTGGGAATATGTTGCTCAGAAGATGAGAAGTAACATTTTTTTCCATCTATTCATGACATACAAGGATGTATTTTCTTGGACATATGAGTATTTGAAGACATACAACATGAAAATCGTACGCAAATGCCATTCCTCTCAAATAAGATGCACACAATTTTCAGTAGAAGATTCATAAATTTCATCCAACTTTGGGACCACTGATACAGAAGGAGCTAAAGAAATTGTTGGATGCCAAGATAATATTTAAAGTTTGTGGAAAATATGGTACATGCAAATAAAATTTTAGGGGAGATCAGACTTTGTGTGGATTCCATGATCAAATTAGGAGTCTAACAAGGATAGCTACCTTGTTCCTTTAATGCAACAAATTTTCCAGCTCATGTCTAGTTATGAGATATTTTCATTACTAGATGGGTTATGATGCTACAATCAAGTTTTAGTAACC
>ML789785.1:472963-485304 GCA_009831015.1 Picea engelmannii | reverse complement strand
ATATATATATATATATATATATATATATATATATATATATATATATATATATATATATATATATATGGAAGAATGTATTCACGATGTTGTCCAAACATCAACAATTCTTTCCAGTTCGGAAAGTGGATTGAGATTTCTGACGGACAGACATTTTCCAGTTCGAAAAATGGTCCAGATTGTTGATGTACCATAGACAACAACTTCCCATTGTGGTTAACATGGGGAGTGGTCTAGGGCAGTCTCTCTTCTTGAGGGTTACTCAATAAGACTGGCCCGCCTTGCCGGACAACGATTTCTTATTGTGGTTAACATGATGAATGGTTGGTACGGGATAGTCTTTTCCTCTTGTGGTTAACAGAGGAAATGGTCCAGACAGTCATTTCTTAAGGTGTATTCATTCTCTCCAGGTTGCACTTTGTTTAGTGTCGGAGGAATGGCCCAGGGTGGGGAATGGTCCAGGCTCAACAATCAGGGAAAGGAATTCCTTAGGGCAGATTCATTCTCTCCAGGTTACACTTTGTTTAGTGTCAGAGGAATGGCCTAGGATGGGGAATGGTCCAGGCTCATAAATTAGGACAATTATTTTTCCTTGCTTGAGAAGAATAGTCTAGATAGCTCATCATTGATGTCTTACCTTTTGAGGGCAGATGTTCTTCCGGGATCTCATAGATGTGAGTGGAAGAATGGCCTAGATGATTCAATTTATATCATAACATTGTTTCTATGCAGGTTGATATCAGATGATTGTTTTGAAGACTGTATGACATTAGATGTATACTACTTTCGTGGATGCGTTCCACTGTTTGTGACTATACGTTACTGATCAAGTACTTGTTTGCTACTTGGTGTGGTAGTGTACCATTGGATTGTAGTTATGTACTAATATGGATAGACACAATTGTGTTCTATTTTGTTTCGATTTCCTTGAAAACTATCAGCAGTTTGGTAAATGATTATCAACCAAATGGATGATTAAAGGACAGAGATTTCCCCGACGAAAAATGGTTTAGAACATCTACTCTTCTAGGACGTATGTCCATATTAGAAGAATGACTCCTGTGTCACTCTGTGGAGTGAGCATCATGCCTGATTATTCAGATAGAGTATGGTTTTGAGAGATGATGCAGCTGATGACACTAATGATGATGATGGTGCTCATGATCTAGTCATAAGATAGTATATACAACTATGTTGATGCTACCGGGTGAATGGTATGTTTGTGCTCAAGACCATTACTTGTAATACCTCCCTAGCTAGGAGGGAGTGTTGATATTATGGTAGCTACAGGAGGTATTTACCTCCACGTGTAAACCCGACGAGAATAGAATACTCCAGGAAGCAAGAGCAACCCTAATGAGTTGGCTAATAACCTTAGAAGACTTGTCAGCTCAAGAAGATAACTTATATTAGGTTATTAGCCTCCAAGAGAAGAAGTTGTCCAAAATAAATAATATATATTGAACATACAGATACCCAGAATGAGAAGTCAACCCAGGCAATTAGCCAAAATTACTATAAATACAGGAGGCCAGTCTTCATTATGGTAGCCAGTCTCATAATTGCAGAGCAACACTTGTGCACACTGCAGTGCCCAGTTTTGTGCGTAGGTTTGGAGGAGAGTTGCCGGTGCAGCTGTTGCAGCTAGCAGTTATGTTTTGTCTTGGAATATCTCTTGGATAGGGTTTGGAATATCTGATCAACTCTTGTTGGTGTGCTATCCTTGGGGAAAGGTGCACTACCCTTTGTTTGGCTATCTAGCCTAGGGTTTTCTTTTAGAGTGATTCTCTGTCAAGGTTAAGGTGCTTGGAGGGTGGCTTCGGCCTATGGCTGGGTGATAATAGAGATATTTTCAATGGTAAAATGAGCACAATCCTTCATATTCTAATAGGCCTAACTTAACATGATGATCCATACATTATTTCTTAACTTGATAGAGTACAAGATTCTTGTTCTGTGTGGAGATTTGTAGAGAGCAAATGAGATTTCACCACAATGTCGAGGGAGAGCATATTAACAACGGGGCACATTTTCTCAATTCTTGAGGAATTTTTGAGGAAGCTCTCAGATACTATGCACTTTCTTTCTCTTGAGCCAATAACACATAATTTGAAGCAAGCAAAACTCTAAAAACAAAGGGGTAGTAGATCACTCCTTACAAAGAAATTGCAATTGTACTATCCTATCTACTTCAAACACAACCAAAATATGAAAAATGGTGGTTACCTTCATATATGAAATACAAGAACCTGTAATAAATGCAATTAAACCAATAACACATAATTTGAAGGAAGCAAAAGTCTAAAAACAAAGGGGTAGTAGATGCTCCTTAGATGGAAATTGCAATTGTACTATCGTATCTACCTCAAGCACAAAACCAAAACATGAAAGATGGTGGTTTCCTTCATATATGAAATGTATGGATTCTAAAGGGTTTATCTCATAGGCAAGAAGTTCAAATCAAACCCATTATTTGCCCATCCTTGTTTTTCATTGAGATAACATAATACAATTGTGTGGCTAGTTCCCTGAAATTATAGTTCATGAATCCAATTGTATGTTTTTTAATACATGTTTTTGTATTTAAACGAGAAAGAAGTGTGACTCTATGGTTTCGTGGAAAGCAATGGAAGCATAATGGATTCATATAAGAGTGCAATTTTAATCACCATTTTTGACTTCATAAAATCCCATTACCATATATATTTTCAGGGAGTCTTTGAATTTACATGAGTCCAAGATTTAGATAACGAGCAACCATTTTTTTTTATTTATGCACTTCAACAAAAGCACACAAAAATGTAAAAAAGAAAAATAAATAAACTCGATATTTTTGTGAGACATTATATATTCAAGGCACGAAAGTGGAATGGTGACAAAATTTAAGGTGGGCAGGGGGGGCATTTATACCTACAACCTCTACAATGGTAGGAGTTTTAGTGGTACAAGGAACTCGACTAGTTAACAAGTCTTGAAATTGAGATCCTTTTTGCATGGAAATTGATGGTGATCCTGCTACAACCAAAACTCTCCGTCCGTCATTTCATAGAGCCAATGTAGAATGTGCAAAATTTCAGCAATAAACTATGGATAAGAGCAACGAAGGTGAAGGGATTTGAGGAAAGCTTGTGAAATAAGAGAAGTGAGCGTGGCTATCTATAGATTCAAAGTGTGTGCCATGAAAACAACAAGTCAAGTGACACGCGATCTGACATGTGGTTGTGGATGTGGCTACTTATGATAGGGTTTCACACGGGACAGTTGGTGGGCTACAAGAGGCCCCAGACAAACAACAAAATTGGTAGAGAACCTCTCCCTTGAAAGAATCAATCAAGGATTTGATGCTACTTTCTTTGCAATAGGCAATAGGGTCGAGCAAGGACAACACTAGGAGTTCTTGAAAAACACATAAAACCACTTTATTCATGATCCAGATGGATGTCGCTAGCCTCCCACCTATTCCCACTGGTTCATTTTGGCAGTTTTTTTCCTAGTTTTCGGGTCCCTAACTTGTGGGGTTGTTTTGAGGCCCTAAAAAATGCTTTTAGAGTTCTCCATAGTTGAAAATGCCCTTTGAAAGATCGTATCTAATTGTGTATTCCTCAGATAGACCTTTCCAATGGGCTATCGTGTGCCTAAAACGAAGATCATATGCAAAAGTTACGATCCCGAGAAGTTGATGTACTAACTTACCCAAACGAGGCCCACATGACTTTTGGCGCTTCATCTCCTAGGGTTAGGTTTTTGACATTCTTGTTTATTGTAAAAAGGCCTTCAGAGCCTCATTGTAATTATCTTCTTGCGAATGAGCGCAACCATCACATCTCTTCTCTGAGATAAGTCGCCACCATTCCAACAAGCTTGTTTTCCGCTGCATTTTACAGTTTCAACTTATTTCCTTATTGAATAGAAAACCGGTTTTACTGTATTTCTGTTATTCTGTGTTAAGCATATTTTAATAATTTGTATTCATTTCATTTTGCTCATAAAATCTGGATCAATGGTATCAAAGCGGTCTTCTCGTTGTTGTCTTAATGCATGTCCCCAACGAGGTCAGGGTACAAAGAATTGGGTCTCTAGCTTGTTTCTCTTGAGGACAAAAGCTCTCGCATGCCCAACCGACCTCTCATGGCAGGAGAAAAGAAAGACAATGGGACATGAGATCCTTTCAAAATGTTGCTTGAGGAATCCCTCATGCAACAGAGGAACGAGATGATGGATAGTTTCGCGCAAATCGTTCGGTGGCTACCAACAAGCGACACATCTTGCTCGAGCGGAGGCGCCGCCCCCTTCAAGGTATAAATCAACTTCAATGTTCCTATATTTGAAGGTTAGATAGATGCATATGTTGTAGACTAGTGGCTGAATCTACTAGAACGGTATTTTTCTGTCCATAACTTTTCAAATAGAGAAAACATTACTTTTGCGCTCCTCAAAGTCGTTCCCCATGTCAAAGATTGGTGGGAAACTTTCCGTGAGAAAAAAGAAACATAGGAACCCTCATTATTTAAAGTCACTACCACCTGAGAATCCATCAGGGATGCTATTAAGGAACAATACTACCCTGTCGGAAGTTATGATGATTTGTATACCAAATGGACCACATTGCGGCAAGAAAGAGACAAAGCAGTGCCAGATTTCACAAATATATTCCATACCCTGCGCACCAAGCTGGGTATCAAAGATTCATAGTGACATTTGGTGCTCTACATAGATACATCCAGACCGAAATGGAATTTGTGGACATCTCCTCCTTGGGCACGACCTATCGATATGTCGTCAAAATCGAGCAGAAGCTCAAACAAAAGACGCGACAATTTGGGCCTGGGAACCCCTCGCAGCAAAAACCAGGAAAGGGCGGCCCCAATCTACAGAACAAAGGACAGAGACAAGAAGGACAGTATCAGGACAATCAATCCAAGCCACAAGCAAATAAGGACACCAGAAAGACAAAGAAGGATACTGGGAAGTGGTGCAACTTCCATAAGAGCCCTTGGCATAACATTGCCGATTGCCGCTCAAAGAAGTCGTTGGTGGACGAAGTGAAAGCCTATGAACCAGAGGTGGGTTCTCACTCCTTGGAATAACACTGCCAATTACCTCTCAAAGCAGTCGTTGGTGGCCGAAGTGAAATCCTATGAATCAGAGGTGGGTTCTGACTCTGAGTCAGAACTAGAAAGGGGAAGACAGATCATTGATGTGGAACCCAGTGCCACCGTTTCTACCACCAAGCTCCAGCCTGGTGAACCAGATGAGCCATGATAAGGCGAGCGCCTTTTCCATTCGCAAATTTGGGTAAAAGGAATCCCACTGCACTTCATCGTTGATAGCGGTAGCCCGAAGAACCTCATCTCAACAGAGGTCGTCAAGCGGCTGACCCTGCCGACAACGCTGCACCCACAACCCTACACCATTGGATGGCTCCGCCAAGGAAGCGATCTTCGCGTCAACCAATAGCGTCGACTGTCGTACGACATCAAGCCCTTCAAAGACGAGGTATTGTGTGATGTTTCTCCTCTCGAAGTTTGTAATGTTCTTTTGGGCTAACCTTATTTATGGAAACATCATGTTGTATATGAGTCTAGGCCTTGTAGTGTTATTATTACCTTGAACATGAAATTGTACAAGATATCCAAGGTAGTCCCTCCTAGTGCTATTTCCTTGATCTTTGCCAAGCAATGCAGGAAGGTCATCTCTCAGACTGGGAAATTTGTCTTCTTCGTGATTCACTCTCAGAGTAAGCGAAAGATTGCAACCACATCCAGGGCCTCCATGACCAATCTCTCCACACAACAAAAGCAAGTGGATAAGGTCATGGAAGAATACTCAAATATCTTCTCCTCTCCTACCGGGGTACCTCTGCACTGCCAGGTCAAGCATCCCATCGATCTGACCCTAAGAGCACTGCTACCTAATGGGCCGGTCTACTGCCGCACTTTGTTAGAAAAAAAGGAGATCAAGAGGCAAATCCAAGAACTGCTCCACAAGGGGCACATCCGTCCCAACTCATCACCTTATGGGAGACTAATCATACTGGTGCAGAAGAAAGATGGTACACGAATCCCCGAATCGATGACCTCCATGATCAACTCATGGGGGCCAAATACTTCAGTAAGATTGATCTGAATTCTCGCTACCACCAGGTCCCAATAGAACACATAGATGTATGGAAGACCACCTTTAAGTCAAAAGAAGGTCTTTTTGAATGGTTGGTCATGCCCTTTAGTTTGACAAATGCTCCAACAAATTTTATGAGATTGATGGATGATATCCTACGACCTTTCACTAGTACTTTTGTAGTGGTGTATCTAGATGACATCCTCATCTACAATAAGACTTGGGTGGAACACTTGCAACATATCCATCGGGTTCTGCACACCCTGCGACAGCACAAAATATATGCAAACTTGGAAAAATGATCCTTCGGCATGGACATGGTCCATTATTTAGGCTACATTGTTGATCAAAATGGTGTGCATGTGGATCCAACCAATATCCGGGTCATCTGTGACTGGCCAGCCCCAACCACACTCACTGAGATTCAGAGCTTCTTGGGCCTCACCAATTTCTATCGCAGGTTCATGTTGGGATTCTCTCATATCGCATGGGCCCTCAACCAAGTAACCAGGGGTGGCGGTGAGGAAAAAATTGTGTGGGGCATGTCTCAACAAAAATCCTTTGATGACTTGAAGCAACGTTTGTGCTCATCCCCAGTACTTTCATTACCAGACCTGCATCATCCCTTTGAGATCGAGATAGATGATTTAGACTATGCTGTGGGCACCGTTCTCATTCAACACGGCCACCTCGTGGTGTATCATAGTGAGACACTATCAGATGTTGTTCGTAAGTACCCTACTTACGACAAAGAAATGTACTCCATTGTGCAAGCCTATCACCAGTGGAGACATTACATTATGGCAAACGAGACAGTCATCCACACTTATCACAAGCCATTATAGTTCATGCAGACCCAATACAAATTGCATAATGATCGCCATTATAAGTGGTCCACATACTTACAACAATTCCACCTCAACATCAAGTATAGAATAGGAAGTACCAACCGAGTTGCTGATTGCCTCAACCGACCTCCAGTCGCGACACTCACCACGATGCTAGACTCTTGCATCCATGAGACCTCTGGATGGGCCCACCTCTATGAGACAGACCCTGACTTCTCCACCACCTACCAAATGTTGGGAGCAAACTCAATGGTCGCTAATTTCCATATTCAGGACAGGTTGTTGTGTCGTCTTGGCCATCTATGTGTTCCATCAAGCAAGCGCGCGAAGATGATTTGGGAAGCTCACTACAGTCGGGTGACAAGACACTTTGGCGTCGAAAAGACAGTGGCAGTGCTGCAAAAACATTTCTATTGGCTGAAACTTTGACAGGATGTCAGCAAGTATATCAGGTCCTGCATCGCCTGCGCTATTGCCAAAACGACCACTAAGAAACATGGCATATACACCTCTCTTGCTACTCCTGACAAGCCGTGGGAATCCATATCAATGGACTACATGTCAGGCCTCCCATCCACTAAGAGGGGAAATGACTATGTTTTTGTGGTTGTTGATCGCTTTTCCAAGATGGCAATTTTGGCCGCCTACAAGAATAACATCAATGCAGAGGCCACTGCCAAGCTCTTCTTTGAACGCATCTAGGTACACTTTGGGATCCCACAAACCATTGTCTAAGATTGGGACAGTCGGTTCCTCAACACATTCTGGTCGAGCCTCTGGTCACTACTGGATACCAAGTTCACCAAATCCACTACCTTCCACCCCCAGACAAATGACCAAAATGAGGTCGTCAATCAGATGATCGTACATATCTTGCACATGTACAACTCCAAGCACCCACGCACATGGGATGAGAGTCTTCCCTATGTCCAACATAGATACAACTAAGCCCTGCATAGCTCAACTGGCCACAACCCCTTTCAAGTGGGGTTGGGATTCCAACCATTGGGCCCCATGGATGTTGCACTACCCTTGACGAACACCTCATCCGACTTGTCTCCTGCTCCACCAGAAGCTGACAAAGCCACCTAATTCATTGAGAGGATCCATCACATCCGCTAACCGGTTCAAGATATTTTATAGAAGTCCGATGCCAAGTACAAGCAACGCCATGATCAACACCGGGTGCCACATAAGTTTCAGGTGGGCGACAAAGTTTGGTTGCGCTTGTAGAAAGAACGCGTTATAGGGCCCCATCGGAAGCTTCACCCACTCCGATATGGGACATACACCATCACCAAGGCTGTGGGTGAACATTCTTTTGCGCTCAACATTCCCACTTTCCTTAGCCTGCACCCAGTCTTCAACGTGGCTCTCTTTCGACCATATTTCCCACCATTATTGGACACCTCAGAGATAGTAGAGCAATTGACACCAACATAGATCAACCCTTAATGCATGCAACAAGAATCTAGTGATCAAATTGTGGACACACATATCAAGGGCACCCGACAACAAAGGATCCAGCTTTATCGAGTTGTCAAAGCAAGGCATCTCCTACGACAAGGCAAGTGGCTCACCTGGGGCCAAATTCAGCAGAAATTTCCTCATCTGATGGGGGAACTCAACGCAATGGAGACCATTGCTTCCTAAGGGGGGAGGATTGATCCATATGAATGTTGGTGGCCTCCCAACTATTCCAACTGGTTCATTTGGATAGTTTTCTAGTTTGACAATTTTTTTCCTAGTTTTCTGATCCCTGACTTGCGAGGTCGTTATGAGGCCCTAAACAACGTTTTTAGGGCTTGCCACAGTCGAAAATACCTTTTGATAGATAGTAGTAGAACGTGTAATCCTCAGATAGACATTTTCAACGGGCTATCGTGAGCCTAAAATGGAGATCGTATGCAAATATTACGACTCCAGGAAGTTCATGTACTAACTTACCCAAACGGGGCCCACATGAATTTTGGCGCTTCATCTCCTAGGGTTAAGTTTTTGGTTGTCTAGGGTTTTTGACATTCCTGTTTATTGTAATAAGGCCTTCAGAGCCTCATTGTAATCATCTTCTTGTGAATGAGCGCATAGTCACATCTCTTCTCAGAGATAAGCCGCCACAATTCCAACAAGCTTGTTTTCCGTTGCATTTTACAGTTTCAACTTATTTCCTTATTGAATAGAAAACCAATTTTACTGTATCTCTGTTATTCTGTGTTAAGCATATTTCAATAATCTGTATTCATTTCGTTCTTCTCATAAAATCCAGATCAATTCATTCCCATTGTCAGTGTGAGTTTCGTTATGACATAATGACCTCTATAATTCACTTGTACTAAAGCTAGTGCAACATGCACCCTCCATCCTACAATCACCATGGATTTTCCTTGTGAAGAACCAATTGATAGGCTCTCCAAGGGTTCCATGATAGAGTCAATTTTTTTTGGCGTTAGGGCCAATTAAAGAATCCATAGACCTTACAATGCGAGTTGTAGGTATAGGGATCATAACCCCAAAAGTTGCTATACATAGAGATCGGGATAATGTAAGCATCATATCCATCACACGATTCCCCTTGTTGCTTCTCGAAGTAGTGGGGAGACTCAGACAATTACGTCGGCCTTTAGTACTATAATGTTGGCAAGTACAACGACATTGGGAGGGCCAACAACTGGCTAGGCTCAAAGGAAAAGTGGATGAGCATTTGACACATAGGACAAGTGGATCAAGGTGGCATATTTCCATAAGAGGCATAAATACGACAAAGGCTTATATATGACCACCCCCTTAAAAGAAGCTCTCCCTTAAATAATTGCAGAAAACTATATTGAACATATAAATTTGTGTTGTCTTACATGATTTATGTCTAGCTTCACATATGATCCTAATTCTCTCACTAGAGGGCATAGAATATGTGATCTTAGACTCCATTTTGAAAGCTATGGAAAATGCTAAATATGTATGTGAAACTTATTAAATCACTTTTCAAAATCTAAAATTTGACCACTACTTCTCCTTAAATCCATGTTTTATGGTTCACAAAGCTTGCTTAAAATCTGTAAATCAATGCATCTTGATTCCTAGCACTAATTGTCTACAACACTGTCCAAACTAGGTGAAATATACATATCTCACATTTCCCTTTATTTTCTCATGTGGTTTCTAAGATTCAACATCTTAAAATTGAGGAGAGAGGACATATTGAAGGTTGGTAAAATGACCAACATGCATAAATAATATAAGATAGGGTAACAATCACTAACTTTAATTTGTAACGAATATAAAAGGATAACTCTTTCTCAAAAACATTGAAAACCATAAATTAGTTTTTTCAAATCCTTTTTAAAACAAACACACCTCCGCAATCATAGCGTTTCATTCCCATGGGAGATTATCTCAATGGTTGCTATTGGTTATTGTGGTAACCAAAGAATGACAACAACTTGCATGTTTTATAGTGGATGGTTTTCCTATGCAAAAACCGTTGAAAGGTTTCTTCTTAGCGGTCACCCAGGATTCGTTGGTTTGAAAGCTCTAACCCCATATTATAACCATTGGCTATTGTTGTTGTAGATCTGGAATGGAAGCTCACATACATTGGGTGCATAGTTGTCTAGAATGAATTGAAAACTACCCTATGTCTCTACACTTAAAAATGCCATATCTCTTTCAACTTTTCATCACAATGATTTGTTTCAAATCCAATGAGATGATATTTCACTACTACTTCCAATAAGATTCAAGATTTGATCTAATCTAAGTTTTCAATCCAATCAGATTTGACGTAGCTAACCCCTCCAATAAGATGCTATCAAATTTCTACCATCTCCAAGAAAATAATGCATATACATGAGGGAGTTGATCTTATGCTTGGTTCATTTGTGGGGGAGACAATGTGTATACATGAGGAAATTGATCTTATGCCTGGTTCATTCATAGGGGAGATAAGGGACTCTACATGGTAGGATTCACCACATGTCAATTGATTGTTGGGATGCTGCCAAGAGGCATCTAATCCATGCATGACTCAATGGGTATGTTGCATTCTTACTTCTTTTTTCATAAAGATATTCGACGACCTTCATAGAGAGAAGGTATGATCCAAGTGAATTTGCAACTCCCCTAACATTATATACAATAGAGTAATACTTATGGTCAAAAATTTTAGAGATTGTTGCAAATATTACAAGCCATCACACTTTGAGGCAAAGAGAAATGATTATAGAGGATACATATAATGAACTAAGCCACCAAAAGTATCCTTGTGGTGTTTATTCTAATCCTTTGAATAAGCCAATTCTTTAAATCACCAGTAATCACCTATCGCTTCTACTAGTAATGCCTCCCGGTGGACGCTTTTCAAGTCGCCTATCAAAATATGCCACAACAGTAACCCCCAAATGAATACAACGCCCCTTATTCCATGCTCAGTGGAACCTTCCTACATTTACAAGTCATTTTCTAATGCACTTCTCAATTCGACTTTCCAACTCAATGTCAACACCACATGGAGGATTTGAATCAGAATCTTTGGAGATGTAATTTTACCAAATCCATGCCCGCAGAAGTACCCCATACCTATCCCACCTTACAGTAAATATTTGTGTTGTCTCTTTTCATACAATGTATCTTCTACTCCAACCAAGGACATGTGATTGGACCATGTTTAAGCTTCACGTTTTCTCTTTTTCCCCCAATGTAATCATGTAGAGATGCACTTAGACAATTGATGATAATAAATTCAAAGGAAATTGATGATGATAAACTCCACACGGCTTAATCTATGGAAATGGAACCTTTCCACATGGATGCAATTTTCTACGCATGATCACTCCATGTGAAGTATCTTCAACCCTTTATAGAGGGATGGAAATTTGGAAGCGTGTTGAATACAAGTGAGGACAATGTTGTCATCATGGTAGACATGAAGTTGAAAGCTTCATACACGTATTTGAAAGTTGTAACAATTATTTTGGATGATATTGATAGCAAGCATGTGGTCTTCAGTTAGTGAACCTGTGACATAGCGCTTGTGTTCGTGGGATATTAAAGAATACCCCTAATTTCACTAGATATTGATAAATATCTCTCAAAATCCTTTTGTTGAACCCCCTGATACATATTTCCAATAAAAGAAACCCCTATTTTAACTAGATACACCTTTTTATACCACCCAATACCTATAAACCACTTGAGACCCCACATCCTCCCAATACCTAAAATATATTGACCTTATTTTTCACAATTAAAAAACCCACTTTATGAATGAACGTGATAAGATATTGGTCAATCGGGTGAAGCCCCCGTGATAACAAGTTGTTGATAGTCCTAAAAGTTATTTTGGACAAGGATAATAACAAGTTTTTCAAATTTTGTATGTGT
>ML789785.1:461746-472788 GCA_009831015.1 Picea engelmannii | reverse complement strand
ATGTGGTTCATGACATCGAAGACCAATAGCTCGCTATGTCCATGGAAAACCTCCTCGAAATCCGCGAGAGAACATGGGTAGGTCAAGATTGGAAGGATATTGATTGCTCAACAACATGAGCAACATACTCAACAACAAGAGTATCTTATAGACCCATTAAGGGCATCACATGTCATTTACAAGGAATTAAACCTGGGTGGGGAGGTAACAACTATTCCTCCCAACCACCCAAGCTACATCCAATGGATATATATATATATATATATAAGTAAAGGTTATCAATTTATATTAGAGGTTGGTCATGAAGTAAGATCTAAAATTGTTTCTCATTCGTTAAGAGTTCATGTTCCTTAAATGTAAGGACATAGGTCAACATCACAAGATCTAGAGGCATTTTGCAAAAGTGAAAGAATGCCCCCTTACAAACTACTACTAGGTTATTTCAGGTTGCGTAGTCTAAATATGAAAATTTTTAAACATTTTTTGGTCACTTTTTTCCGACAAACTTTGTCCAAAAGCCGACCAAAAATTCAGAAGAATTGTTGGAATTGCATATATCAATGGTTGATATTACACAATGTAGGTGTAATAGAGGTTTTTAGGGGTGTTGAATCCATGTATGCATTCAAAAATGCAATTTCAGAAATTGAAAATTGCAATCTCAGCTTAGTCAGATTCTGGTGATGATTGCCAGAAAAAGTCCAAAAAGTAGAATGTTTAGATTTATCCATTTAAGGTGGCATGGTTTTTCTTAAATAACGGTGATGATTCAACCCCCATTAACTGATAATAGTGAGTAATGTTCGTCCTCACTGCTAGTTAACAACCAAGCCATGATAAGTTTTACCACCTTTACAATTTTTTATTTATTAAAAATTTAGACATAATTGTTGAATTATAAAATACAAATTTTAATATTTTATGGGTATATAATTGTCTTTTGTCCAAGTATTACAGTTTCATAATTTTCTAAGTGGAAAAATAGTAAGTCTTTTTGGTGGAAAGGCAATACAAAGATTATTAACCATTAGGTAGATCCAAAGAAAGATTTCAAAGAAAAATACGTTTGTACATTTGACAAATGCTCTTGTCTCATTTACCAAGAGTTGTGTTCAAGACAACATACGATTATGAGTTGGGATGCAATGGCCCTTCCTTTGGTTTCCTTTAATGATATCTCCTTTAAAAAGGGAAAGCAAAGACATGACTCAAATAGTTTAAACTCGAGAGGGAATTAATCCAACAAACTTTACCTAATGACATAAAGTAGTTTGTAATAAAGTAGTTTGTAATGCTCGGAGCTTCAACAATGTGTAATAAAGTTATATGTTGGTATGTGAAAAATAAGAAAACATGCTCAAGAAAATACCATTCTTTTTCAATTCTTGTAAAATAACCAAATTAAATTTTTTTATAAAAAATTCAATAAGTAAACAATGGTAGATACATTTATTTTAAATATTTAACTTTAAATCTAAGTAAACATAAAATATGACTTTTTTTAAAGATGACAAAACTTATCGTAATTTAGTTGTCAACCGACAATAAGAATAGTTATCACCAATTGTTATCTGTATATGCGGACTTACTCATCACCATTATTCAAGAAAAACCACACCACCTTAAATAACTTATTGGTGGTCTGTAAGAGGAAAAACTTACACTCTTACAAGATACCTATAAACCTTGAACCAATAACATATTTCTTTGGGAATGGCATGTTCTCCCATGATTTTTCATCAAAATTTTAAGACCTTTTAATTAAAAATTTAAGTGCATGTGCATGTTCTTCGTATTAAGGATGTATTCATATTAATAGAATGAAGCATGTTCTTTAATGATTTGCTTTAACGATTTGATAGAGGTCATGATATAGAGTTGGT
This sequence comes from Picea engelmannii, assembly GCA_009831015.1. Taxonomy (NCBI): domain Eukaryota; kingdom Viridiplantae; phylum Streptophyta; class Pinopsida; order Pinales; family Pinaceae; genus Picea; species Picea engelmannii. Next base: position 470,905 of record ML789785.1, on the reverse strand, counting down.
TTGGTTGTTTATAAGAGTGAACGTTGTTATTTTAGTTATATTTAATAAGTTTTTTGTAATTTGATTTTATTATTTTTAAAAAAGAGAAGTCTTCCAAAAACAATGAGTAAAAAAACGTTTGGGACTTATCGTGTTAAAGCTAATTCTAGTTAGGGTTTAAAGATAATGATGATTCCCTGCTTAAACAAACATGTTCCATTGATTATAATTTATTGATGTTTGTGCGTATGTTGGAACGTTGAATTTTATTATTATTTATGATTTTATATCATCTAAATAATTTTTAATTTATTGATGTTTGTGCTTTTAATTGTATGTTGTAACGTTGAATTTTATTATTATTTATGATTTTATATCACCTACATAGTTTTTAGTGTTATTGTTTGTTTACATGAAAATTTTGATTTCTATAATGTTATTAAGAATTTAGTCAAGGAGAGTTGTAATAATAACTTGGGTTGGGTTATGTTTGTACACCTTCAGTTTACATTCACACAAATTAATAGAGTGTCAATTTTTAGTTAACAAATTTGAGACCATGTACATTGTAGTTGTAATAATAACTTGGGTTAGGTTAGGCTTGTAGACGTAGATGAAGAGTTTGGGGAGAGGAGGTATTGTAGTATTTAATTTTTTTTTGCTCATTTAAGAACAAATTATATGACTTGAATATGTCTTTTTTCTCCTTCCTAACGCAAAATATTATTGGCCCCACATTTGTTGGGTTTTTGGCTTCACTTTGAGCATATTAGTTAGTTGATAATATATGCCTATGCCTTTAAGTTGTCTCATTCAATCCACCCAATACTTATCAGAATACAATAAAAAAATTTCGATGTCAGTTTCTTCAAAATATGCCTATGCTTTCAAGTTTTTAAAAATATATAAAGTATTTTTTCGATTACTTGTTGTTTTCTTTGATTTATACTTTTATGCCTTGAAGTTACTTTATAACTTATGTTTTTGTTTATTTGTTGTTTTCTTCAATATAAGCCTGTGCCTTGAAGTTGTTCTTTGGTTTAGGCCACCCCATACTTGTGAGAATAAACTCACAAATTTATTTGTAACTTTCTTTAATATATGTCTATGCCTTGAACTTGTTTATACCTTATGTTTTCATTTTCTTGGATTTTGCAAGGATGGATCGAGGTGAGTCGTTGGGACGTGAGTCTCCAAATCCGCCTCACAAACACTCAAGGCTATTGAATGAAGGAATAAGAGGGACCCCTAGTCTGACATAGACACCTAGGTCATTAGAGAGCCCTATTTTAGCAAGGTATCGTAGTCAAGTAGGGGCAACTAGTGACAGGAGGCAGTCTAGTGGAAGGAGGAGATTATCAGGTGATTCAATCAATAGAGCATTGAGATAGAGTGCTCGAGACACATTTTGGGATTCAATCTATTTAAATATATTGAACATAAATACCCCCACTTTGGAGAATGTAGAGACCCCATCACATTAAGAACATATGTTTGGCAAATTTCTTCTATTTTTATTTTTTATTTTTTTGTGTCTATTTTTTATATGTTTTTTATGTGTTTTTGTTCAATGTTGTGAATATTTTCAATTGTTTCTTTGTGTAGAGGATCAGTTTTATCAAGGGGCCGATAATGAAAGAGAGAGTGAAAAACAGGCAAAGTCCAATGTTCATGTAGAGGGTGAAGGTGGATCAAGGAAACACTATCAATAACATGAAGATTACACCCCTACGACCACCTATCCCTAAGATGTTGGTGAAGAGATTCCTTGGAAAGGAAATGTTGAAGCAATGATGCTCCAACGATGCTCATCCCATCATGCTAAGCTAGAGAATGATCTTAGGCATATGGCTCTCTCTGTAGAGAGAAAGTAAAGCTTGGAGATTGTTTTTCATTCTTTGCAAAAAATTATTAATGTATGTTAGAACTTAGGCCAACGTATGATACCTTCATAGATTTGATGAGGAGACAGAAGTCAGAGGTGATGGGCCCTGATAAATGGGAAGTAGTACAAAATAAAGTTTCAAAAGAGGAGGCAATTTCAATGTTTAATTTCAAGGAAGGTCCAAAGAGATCGATGTTGAAGGTGCAATATTTTAAGCACCCAAACATTGCAGGACATCTCTATAACAGACTCTTGGCAACATATGGGAGGTTGTCATGGAATGATGAGGTACCAATTTACTTTGCTAGAATTTTCTATGCATAGTTGTTTTTGGGCATGCACCCCGATTATACCAGCCTACCATCTCGATATTATGGGGTTGGTAAAGGTCAAACATAAAATTGAAAATGGGCATATCGATATGCATCATTGTCGAGGCCTCCACCACCTTTGGTATCTCTCCCAACAGGGGCATTTGCTTCACATGTAGAGATGTAAGCCACATCACAAGTTGGTAAGGAGTCGATGAATGCAATTGGAGATAATTTAGAATTCGTTTTGTATGGTATTGACGTTGTTTTGAACCGAAAAAGGGCGCAATCTATTACTCGGGGGAGTTATGTTGACATGACAAATGAGAAGATAGATTCCATGAGTGTAGAAGAGTTACAGGCTTGTGAAATTTTTTGTCATAGTGGATGGAAAGAGTTAATTATGCATGAGTAAACAAGCATTGGAATGATATGTGTTTTAAGTTGTAATTTTTTCATGCATTCAGGGATAGTTTTCTTATTATTAGATCTAGATACATATCATTGAATTGTTAGAAATAATTGATGTGTTACATGTTCATTAATTGCAATTTGGTCAAATGTTAAATGATTCCTCATTCAATAGGGGACTTGATTCATCACCTTTAAATTTCGATGCAATGATTAAGGTATGTTTTTAAAAATATCCATATCTACACTTTAGTTGTATAGTTTCCACACCTTGTTGAAGAATCAATCCAACAAATGTATATCTCTCCATTAATGTGAACACATTTCTCTAAAATTCAAAGTTGCTTTGTTCACAGATTCCCTTTCCATCTCCCAACACATTTATAGGTTTATCTCAGTTGTCATCGCAAATGTTAGGGGCATTTCAAGAGGGGGGCGATATTGAGGTTGGAACTTCACAGGTATTGCATTTTTTGAAGTTTAAAACTATGATTTCAAGTGTCAATCATTTAATTTTAACTCATAAAAAATTATTTAAAAATGTTATTTATGTAAGTAGATGCCTTAATGGACATATGCAAATTTCAAATGTGTTATAGGCCAACTTGGAGAAGAGAGTGTTAGATAGAGTGCCTGAGAAGGACACGTCCATATCAGAGAAGGATGCATCCATACATACTGATGCATAGGTCATGTATATGTACATTGAATTTGTAATTTTTAGTGTGTTTTTATGAGGACTTAATTATATAAACATGAATGCTTAAATTTATTTTTCTACTTTTTTTAAAATTTTATGGGTTACATTATAGATATGCACATGATGCAGTTGCCTTGTATTTCTTTCGTCCATGTCAATGGTTTATAATAATATATACTTGGGATTTAGACATAACTACTTGTACTATCCTTAATGCATTTGCCAGATCTATTTTTTTTCCTTTTGAAAGATGTGCAGAACAACTTTTTAGATCCCATTTTTCTTTCCTTTTGAAAGATGTGTAGAAAAAATTCAATATCCTTTGCCTACATTTCTTTTGCAAAAAGAGTTCAACATTATTTTTAAAACCATGGCTTATTCGTAGTTGAAATAAACTTGTAGCAAAACTGAAGTTTTGGTTGATCAAATAAATTCAATATCCTTTTCCTACATTTCTTTTGCAAAAAGAGTTCAACATTATTTCTAAAACGATGGCTTATTTGTAGTTGAAATACACTTGTAGCATAATTGAAGTTTTGGTTGATCAAATATTCCTCGTATAATATTTTAGTTAAGCATTTTCTATTCATGGAAGGGTTAGTCAACCAGGCCCTATATAAATTTACCATCATTTAAAATGGTATATATTTTGGGAAAGAATGGGGAAGGTTCAACCATCCCTTATTTTTTTGAGTATTGTTTTGAACTCTTCACTAATTGCTTACCAACCACAAACTAAATTTTCTAGATTTAAAAAGAATGAGGAATGTTTAAACCACCCTTTATTTATTTGAGTATTGTCTTGAACTCTTCACTAACTGCTTTCCAACCACGAATTAACTTTTCTAGATTTAAAAATATACTAAAAATATGTTAGATACATGATCTTACTTATGTTTAGACCATGATGCAAGAATTTTTGAAAGAGCATTTGATCATATGAGGACATCTATCCCACAACCGAAAAAGGAAAGATTTATCTTCTTGGAAGAATGGCGTAATATGGAGATTTATGTTTTCTGCATACAACAAAGTGAATTTCTTCTTAGGGTATTGTCTATCTCTTAACTTGTTGCTTACTAACCACCAATCAACATTCCTAGATTTATAAATATGTTGTACATGATTGTAGTATTTTCAAACTCTTACGTTGTTGCTTACTAACCACCAACCAACACTCCTAGATTTTTAAAATATGTTGTACATGATCTTATGTTTAAATCACGGTGCATGAAATTGATTATATGAGAACATCTATTTCAGAATAGAAAGAGGAAAGATTTATCTTCTTGGAAGAATCCATATTTGTGTTTTCTGCATATATCCAAGTGATATCATTCTTGGCGTATTATCTAACTTTGTATTGATTATATGAGAACATCTATTTCAGAACAGAAAGAGGAAAGATTTATCTTCTTGGAAGAATCAAGATTTGTGTTTTTTGCATACATCCAAGTGATTTCATTATTGGGGTATTATCTAACTCTAAACACTAATTGCTTACCAACCACACACCAGATTTTCTCTTTAAAAATATTTTGTATACGATCGTACTTAGTTCACATTAATGTAGGCATTTTTGAAAGAGCATTTGATTATATTATGAGAACATCTAAACCATAACATAAAATTAAAGATTTATGCTTTTGGAAGAATGGCTTAATATGGAGAGTAGAATCAAAATAGAGCAATAATATTAATCCATGGAACTCCGGTTGGGTATGTTATTCTTGCTCATGGTTGGGTATGTTATTCTTGATTGAATCACTTATTTAATATTTATATGTTTATTATTTTAGACAAGTATATACTAATATGTATTATTGGTTTTTCTTCCTTTTTACAATAATGTCTGTGAATGGAGCATGAAAGAGAGCATGAATGTCCGAGGATGGACTCCAACACCTTTGGACTCACAGGCTAAAGGGGGAATTCGACGTTTGGCCTTCTGATTTGAATTATCGGCCTAGCCTCTTCCGTCCGGCTACAATCACATATGATTGCGAGCTATGACCAGACGCCAAGACAATAGGCACCTATTTCGGTGCTTCAGAGCTTCGGGGATTTTCGAAGCACCAAGCTTCAAATCCTACGTAGTGGCTCTCCTCCGGAGTACATGATCTGGTGCCAAGTGTCTCCCGGCGTCAACAGCTAGGATGGACTATGACACTTCTCCCTTTTAGACTCTCTACAATACTATACCCCAATTCCTCCGGAGTTCGAAGTCTCAGACTCCTGGAGTTCTGGTCACTTCGCCAACCACTTTGGCTAGGTGGGCACCTACCTGAGGCTGACACGTAGAAGGGTCAGGGGTGACATGTGCCCTCATCAGGGATGACACATGTCACGTTCCAATCGGTCTATAGGGTATGTGATACACACGAATCCAAGTGACATGTGGCATGCCAAACTTGGGTCCACGTCACCATGGATGACATCATTGCACCATGTCACTCCAGAATGATCATATTTCATGCCCTCCAATCACATGGCTAAGGTACGTACACGTAACCCTCGGATCAACGACCTCTGTCACTTCGTAACTTCTGCATTCAGGGGTTTTGCGATGCATACTTCTGCTTTCTCCCAGAGTTGGTCAGCGTCGGGCTGACCACAGTCTAGATCTGACGGTCAGGATAAGTCCCAAAGAGCCCTTAGATCAACAACTCTCATTACTTCAGGCTTCGGAGCTTATCGAAACACCACGCCTCAATTCCCCCATAGTACCAAGTCTTCGGACTAAAGGATCTAGCGCCATGCGTCCCCCGTGTATCGATGACTGAGAGGGGTCCTGAAGGATCCTTAGTTAGATCCACGGTCTACGTTACTTCACAACTCCAACCTTTGGGAGTTTTGGCTTCACTGCCACTCCATTCTCCTGAAGTGGTCAACGCTGCACTAACCTCATCATAGATCAAATGACTAGGAAAGAACCCAAAGGATCCCTAGATCAACAGTCCTGGTCACTTTGTGGCTCCAGCCTTCGGGAGTATTGGCTTCATTGCCACTCCATTCTCTTGAAGCAAGACTTCGCCGAAGTACCGTGTGTGGGTCCATCCTCCTGAATGATCGGATGGTAGGCGGGGTTCCTGACGATATTCCCCAAATATACGACTTTCCTTTACTTCACAACTTCAGCATTCAAGGAGTTTGATGCTATAGCATCTCTATTCTCCCAAAGTAGAACTTTGTCGAAGTATTCTCGTTGTAGATCCAACAACTAAGGGGACCTATGAACATTCTCGATCGGTGGCTCGCGCTACTTCACGATGGGGAGTTGGATCCCGGTTTAGATGGTGAGATAGGTTCACCTAACCACTAGGGAAACCCTTCAATGCCAGTCGACCTTACAGGAAACCACGACTCTCGGTCACCTTCAGTCTGTTTGTGACTATTTGGGCTGACAATACTCCGAAGTCTCGGACTTACGAAGTTTCGAAACCAGAGGGACTTAGCTCCCTTAGGATTAGCACAAGGTTCTTGGGTGTTGGTCACATGGTCCCTTCTAAACTCTCATGAGTTAAACACATCTTCCTCATCACGAATTGCTAAGGACTTGGGCATGGTGTCCCGATTGTGCAACAAGGAGTCTGAAGGAGATATCCTCTCCATACCGACAAGGTCAGATTGATGTAATGATTCCTATCCAAACCTCCCTATAGGTTTACGTCCCAAGACGTCTCAGAGGCTAAACGGGGCATATAGACAGCCAATCAGAAGCATAATTCCACAAGGAGGTAAATGCATACACATAACTTGACCAATCAACACAGAAACCATTGATAGATACACATATATACAAACCCATGCATTCATCCATTATTTCAGTTCAATACACAAAGTATGAAAACACTTATCAGAGCCAGAAGACGTGATGCGAATGCTGAAAGGGGTGCTCATTTCCACCCAACCATAGGCTCAGTCACTCCTAATGGATTTACAACTGGCCACCCTTGAGCTGGACCACGATGCTTTGAGATTGAATATTTTCTTCCACCTCAACGAAAGTTAAGGACGAAGGTTACTCTCCTTCTCCCGACACAGAAATAGATAGGGATGAAGGTTACTCTCCTCCTCCCAACTCAGTCATAGATAGGGATGAAGGTTACTCTCCTTCTCCTGAGTCAATCTCTATTTCCTGCGACTAGAACACACTCTTTTTCACATTTATCCTCGAACCCGAGACCTCAATCTCTTGTCTCTGCACTCTTCATAGGTCTTCCTCTACCCACCCCACCTTCCTTTCTTTCCTTCCTCAACAAGATTGTGTGTGGCTTGAATTCCCTGGTCCGTGGTTAGGTCTGAAAGCCTTACAGATGGGCGCCCTGCCCATCCTCTCATTAACTCTTGAGGAGGTCTTCCCACCTACCAACCTGACTGGTAATTCATTCCTGGGTCAGAGGACTATTCTGGTCCTAAGCAATTAAATCCAGCAAAGTACTGGTTTGGTGGGGTTTATCTCAACCATTCCTGGTTCCCCTCACCATCTCTTTCATAGCATATGTGGTCTCTCTTGGAAAACCCCTCCTTCATCAGTCATGCAACACTTATCCATTTTCTATTAATGACACACAATACATTCATTGACCTTTCATACAAAGGTTCATCAAGTCAACATTCACACATATCGAGTTTTCCATAGTCTCTTGGCCGATATAGTTATATTTACAAACTGGGGGAAACAAGGGTGTTACATATGGTCCATACATGAGATATCTCAAATATATGAGGACCACAACTAAATCCATCCAAAATACGATTGGGGGGAGGGGTAGATTCTCTTGGGTGAAATAACTTGTTCACCAAATTCCTTATGCCCAACAAAGAATTTTTCCTTAATATTTTTTGCAGATGGGATTCATTTATGTAAATTTATTTTAGTGTTGGAGTTGGTTCAATATGCAAGTATTGTAGAGAAGGGTTGGTTGACCCTTCTCCATTTATAGTTTGGATTTTTTAGGAAGTAATGTAGAAGTGTTGGATGATCCATCTTGATTTAGATTCATATCAACATGCCAATCATGTAATTAATTATCTTATTTAACATGATGTAAAGTGGAAAGGAGAAGGATTGAATGGCCCTTCTCCATCCCATATGTATTAATTTCATGATGTTAATTTTAGATTCAATTGTTCCTATGGTTGCAATGGAATATAACTAGATTAATCTTTACTAGTGGAATCTTAAGGAATGATTGGATGACCCTTCTCTTTGTCATATTATATTTCAATTTTATCCATAATTCCAAAATATCCATTTACTTAACTTCTTTAGTGGTATATGGAGAAATGATCCACTGACACTTTTTGATTATCATATCCATTGCAATACTTTCTAGCAATCCTAGAAGGTTAGACCAACTCTTCTCCATATATATGTAACATTAAGAAGGGTTGGACAACCCTTCTTCATCTACAAGTATGCAAGGAAGGATATATCAATCCTTATCCATCTATAGTTTTCTTTAATTGACCCCAATTAACCCTAGTTTTAAAAATTTGTAGGCATTGAATGTAGAAGGGATTGTTGAATCTTATTCATTTACATTCCTATCAACATGTCAATGACCTAACCAATTCCCTCATAATGTGATGTAAAGTTAGAGAAGAGAAAAGACCACCAATGGAACATAAGGAAATAAGTTATTGGCCCAAGACATGTAGAGACATGAAAGTCCCCCTTAAGGACCATTAACGGGTCACCAATAAGTCATTTCAAGTGATGTGGTTTGCCTTGAATAATAGTGATGAGCCATCCGTCATTTGTGGATAATAAAAAAATGATGATTCTTAAGGGGAAATTAAAAAAAGGTTGAAATCGTTACAATAATAATAATATAATCATATACGTGTACTTGATGCAAAATAAAAAA
>ML789785.1:435924-461646 GCA_009831015.1 Picea engelmannii | reverse complement strand
TTTGGGACTTATCGTGTTAAAGCTAATTCTAGTTAGGGTTTAAAGATAATGATGATTCCCTGCTTAAACAAACATGTTCCATTGATTATAATTTATTGATGTTTGTGCGTATGTTGGAACGTTGAATTTTATTATTATTTATGATTTTATATCATCTAAATAATTTTTAATTTATTGATGTTTGTGCTTTTAATTGTATGTTGTAACGTTGAATTTTATTATTATTTATGATTTTATATCACCTACATAGTTTTTAGTGTTATTGTTTGTTTACATGAAAATTTTGATTTCTATAATGTTATTAAGAATTTAGTCAAGGAGAGTTGTAATAATAACTTGGGTTGGGTTATGTTTGTACACCTTCAGTTTACATTCACACAAATTAATAGAGTGTCAATTTTTAGTTAACAAATTTGAGACCATGTACATTGTAGTTGTAATAATAACTTGGGTTAGGTTAGGCTTGTAGACGTAGATGAAGAGTTTGGGGAGAGGAGGTATTGTAGTATTTAATTTTTTTTTGCTCATTTAAGAACAAATTATATGACTTGAATATGTCTTTTTTCTCCTTCCTAACGCAAAATATTATTGGCCCCACATTTGTTGGGTTTTTGGCTTCACTTTGAGCATATTAGTTAGTTGATAATATATGCCTATGCCTTTAAGTTGTCTCATTCAATCCACCCAATACTTATCAGAATACAATAAAAAAATTTCGATGTCAGTTTCTTCAAAATATGCCTATGCTTTCAAGTTTTTAAAAATATATAAAGTATTTTTTCGATTACTTGTTGTTTTCTTTGATTTATACTTTTATGCCTTGAAGTTACTTTATAACTTATGTTTTTGTTTATTTGTTGTTTTCTTCAATATAAGCCTGTGCCTTGAAGTTGTTCTTTGGTTTAGGCCACCCCATACTTGTGAGAATAAACTCACAAATTTATTTGTAACTTTCTTTAATATATGTCTATGCCTTGAACTTGTTTATACCTTATGTTTTCATTTTCTTGGATTTTGCAAGGATGGATCGAGGTGAGTCGTTGGGACGTGAGTCTCCAAATCCGCCTCACAAACACTCAAGGCTATTGAATGAAGGAATAAGAGGGACCCCTAGTCTGACATAGACACCTAGGTCATTAGAGAGCCCTATTTTAGCAAGGTATCGTAGTCAAGTAGGGGCAACTAGTGACAGGAGGCAGTCTAGTGGAAGGAGGAGATTATCAGGTGATTCAATCAATAGAGCATTGAGATAGAGTGCTCGAGACACATTTTGGGATTCAATCTATTTAAATATATTGAACATAAATACCCCCACTTTGGAGAATGTAGAGACCCCATCACATTAAGAACATATGTTTGGCAAATTTCTTCTATTTTTATTTTTTATTTTTTTGTGTCTATTTTTTATATGTTTTTTATGTGTTTTTGTTCAATGTTGTGAATATTTTCAATTGTTTCTTTGTGTAGAGGATCAGTTTTATCAAGGGGCCGATAATGAAAGAGAGAGTGAAAAACAGGCAAAGTCCAATGTTCATGTAGAGGGTGAAGGTGGATCAAGGAAACACTATCAATAACATGAAGATTACACCCCTACGACCACCTATCCCTAAGATGTTGGTGAAGAGATTCCTTGGAAAGGAAATGTTGAAGCAATGATGCTCCAACGATGCTCATCCCATCATGCTAAGCTAGAGAATGATCTTAGGCATATGGCTCTCTCTGTAGAGAGAAAGTAAAGCTTGGAGATTGTTTTTCATTCTTTGCAAAAAATTATTAATGTATGTTAGAACTTAGGCCAACGTATGATACCTTCATAGATTTGATGAGGAGACAGAAGTCAGAGGTGATGGGCCCTGATAAATGGGAAGTAGTACAAAATAAAGTTTCAAAAGAGGAGGCAATTTCAATGTTTAATTTCAAGGAAGGTCCAAAGAGATCGATGTTGAAGGTGCAATATTTTAAGCACCCAAACATTGCAGGACATCTCTATAACAGACTCTTGGCAACATATGGGAGGTTGTCATGGAATGATGAGGTACCAATTTACTTTGCTAGAATTTTCTATGCATAGTTGTTTTTGGGCATGCACCCCGATTATACCAGCCTACCATCTCGATATTATGGGGTTGGTAAAGGTCAAACATAAAATTGAAAATGGGCATATCGATATGCATCATTGTCGAGGCCTCCACCACCTTTGGTATCTCTCCCAACAGGGGCATTTGCTTCACATGTAGAGATGTAAGCCACATCACAAGTTGGTAAGGAGTCGATGAATGCAATTGGAGATAATTTAGAATTCGTTTTGTATGGTATTGACGTTGTTTTGAACCGAAAAAGGGCGCAATCTATTACTCGGGGGAGTTATGTTGACATGACAAATGAGAAGATAGATTCCATGAGTGTAGAAGAGTTACAGGCTTGTGAAATTTTTTGTCATAGTGGATGGAAAGAGTTAATTATGCATGAGTAAACAAGCATTGGAATGATATGTGTTTTAAGTTGTAATTTTTTCATGCATTCAGGGATAGTTTTCTTATTATTAGATCTAGATACATATCATTGAATTGTTAGAAATAATTGATGTGTTACATGTTCATTAATTGCAATTTGGTCAAATGTTAAATGATTCCTCATTCAATAGGGGACTTGATTCATCACCTTTAAATTTCGATGCAATGATTAAGGTATGTTTTTAAAAATATCCATATCTACACTTTAGTTGTATAGTTTCCACACCTTGTTGAAGAATCAATCCAACAAATGTATATCTCTCCATTAATGTGAACACATTTCTCTAAAATTCAAAGTTGCTTTGTTCACAGATTCCCTTTCCATCTCCCAACACATTTATAGGTTTATCTCAGTTGTCATCGCAAATGTTAGGGGCATTTCAAGAGGGGGGCGATATTGAGGTTGGAACTTCACAGGTATTGCATTTTTTGAAGTTTAAAACTATGATTTCAAGTGTCAATCATTTAATTTTAACTCATAAAAAATTATTTAAAAATGTTATTTATGTAAGTAGATGCCTTAATGGACATATGCAAATTTCAAATGTGTTATAGGCCAACTTGGAGAAGAGAGTGTTAGATAGAGTGCCTGAGAAGGACACGTCCATATCAGAGAAGGATGCATCCATACATACTGATGCATAGGTCATGTATATGTACATTGAATTTGTAATTTTTAGTGTGTTTTTATGAGGACTTAATTATATAAACATGAATGCTTAAATTTATTTTTCTACTTTTTTTAAAATTTTATGGGTTACATTATAGATATGCACATGATGCAGTTGCCTTGTATTTCTTTCGTCCATGTCAATGGTTTATAATAATATATACTTGGGATTTAGACATAACTACTTGTACTATCCTTAATGCATTTGCCAGATCTATTTTTTTTCCTTTTGAAAGATGTGCAGAACAACTTTTTAGATCCCATTTTTCTTTCCTTTTGAAAGATGTGTAGAAAAAATTCAATATCCTTTGCCTACATTTCTTTTGCAAAAAGAGTTCAACATTATTTTTAAAACCATGGCTTATTCGTAGTTGAAATAAACTTGTAGCAAAACTGAAGTTTTGGTTGATCAAATAAATTCAATATCCTTTTCCTACATTTCTTTTGCAAAAAGAGTTCAACATTATTTCTAAAACGATGGCTTATTTGTAGTTGAAATACACTTGTAGCATAATTGAAGTTTTGGTTGATCAAATATTCCTCGTATAATATTTTAGTTAAGCATTTTCTATTCATGGAAGGGTTAGTCAACCAGGCCCTATATAAATTTACCATCATTTAAAATGGTATATATTTTGGGAAAGAATGGGGAAGGTTCAACCATCCCTTATTTTTTTGAGTATTGTTTTGAACTCTTCACTAATTGCTTACCAACCACAAACTAAATTTTCTAGATTTAAAAAGAATGAGGAATGTTTAAACCACCCTTTATTTATTTGAGTATTGTCTTGAACTCTTCACTAACTGCTTTCCAACCACGAATTAACTTTTCTAGATTTAAAAATATACTAAAAATATGTTAGATACATGATCTTACTTATGTTTAGACCATGATGCAAGAATTTTTGAAAGAGCATTTGATCATATGAGGACATCTATCCCACAACCGAAAAAGGAAAGATTTATCTTCTTGGAAGAATGGCGTAATATGGAGATTTATGTTTTCTGCATACAACAAAGTGAATTTCTTCTTAGGGTATTGTCTATCTCTTAACTTGTTGCTTACTAACCACCAATCAACATTCCTAGATTTATAAATATGTTGTACATGATTGTAGTATTTTCAAACTCTTACGTTGTTGCTTACTAACCACCAACCAACACTCCTAGATTTTTAAAATATGTTGTACATGATCTTATGTTTAAATCACGGTGCATGAAATTGATTATATGAGAACATCTATTTCAGAATAGAAAGAGGAAAGATTTATCTTCTTGGAAGAATCCATATTTGTGTTTTCTGCATATATCCAAGTGATATCATTCTTGGCGTATTATCTAACTTTGTATTGATTATATGAGAACATCTATTTCAGAACAGAAAGAGGAAAGATTTATCTTCTTGGAAGAATCAAGATTTGTGTTTTTTGCATACATCCAAGTGATTTCATTATTGGGGTATTATCTAACTCTAAACACTAATTGCTTACCAACCACACACCAGATTTTCTCTTTAAAAATATTTTGTATACGATCGTACTTAGTTCACATTAATGTAGGCATTTTTGAAAGAGCATTTGATTATATTATGAGAACATCTAAACCATAACATAAAATTAAAGATTTATGCTTTTGGAAGAATGGCTTAATATGGAGAGTAGAATCAAAATAGAGCAATAATATTAATCCATGGAACTCCGGTTGGGTATGTTATTCTTGCTCATGGTTGGGTATGTTATTCTTGATTGAATCACTTATTTAATATTTATATGTTTATTATTTTAGACAAGTATATACTAATATGTATTATTGGTTTTTCTTCCTTTTTACAATAATGTCTGTGAATGGAGCATGAAAGAGAGCATGAATGTCCGAGGATGGACTCCAACACCTTTGGACTCACAGGCTAAAGGGGGAATTCGACGTTTGGCCTTCTGATTTGAATTATCGGCCTAGCCTCTTCCGTCCGGCTACAATCACATATGATTGCGAGCTATGACCAGACGCCAAGACAATAGGCACCTATTTCGGTGCTTCAGAGCTTCGGGGATTTTCGAAGCACCAAGCTTCAAATCCTACGTAGTGGCTCTCCTCCGGAGTACATGATCTGGTGCCAAGTGTCTCCCGGCGTCAACAGCTAGGATGGACTATGACACTTCTCCCTTTTAGACTCTCTACAATACTATACCCCAATTCCTCCGGAGTTCGAAGTCTCAGACTCCTGGAGTTCTGGTCACTTCGCCAACCACTTTGGCTAGGTGGGCACCTACCTGAGGCTGACACGTAGAAGGGTCAGGGGTGACATGTGCCCTCATCAGGGATGACACATGTCACGTTCCAATCGGTCTATAGGGTATGTGATACACACGAATCCAAGTGACATGTGGCATGCCAAACTTGGGTCCACGTCACCATGGATGACATCATTGCACCATGTCACTCCAGAATGATCATATTTCATGCCCTCCAATCACATGGCTAAGGTACGTACACGTAACCCTCGGATCAACGACCTCTGTCACTTCGTAACTTCTGCATTCAGGGGTTTTGCGATGCATACTTCTGCTTTCTCCCAGAGTTGGTCAGCGTCGGGCTGACCACAGTCTAGATCTGACGGTCAGGATAAGTCCCAAAGAGCCCTTAGATCAACAACTCTCATTACTTCAGGCTTCGGAGCTTATCGAAACACCACGCCTCAATTCCCCCATAGTACCAAGTCTTCGGACTAAAGGATCTAGCGCCATGCGTCCCCCGTGTATCGATGACTGAGAGGGGTCCTGAAGGATCCTTAGTTAGATCCACGGTCTACGTTACTTCACAACTCCAACCTTTGGGAGTTTTGGCTTCACTGCCACTCCATTCTCCTGAAGTGGTCAACGCTGCACTAACCTCATCATAGATCAAATGACTAGGAAAGAACCCAAAGGATCCCTAGATCAACAGTCCTGGTCACTTTGTGGCTCCAGCCTTCGGGAGTATTGGCTTCATTGCCACTCCATTCTCTTGAAGCAAGACTTCGCCGAAGTACCGTGTGTGGGTCCATCCTCCTGAATGATCGGATGGTAGGCGGGGTTCCTGACGATATTCCCCAAATATACGACTTTCCTTTACTTCACAACTTCAGCATTCAAGGAGTTTGATGCTATAGCATCTCTATTCTCCCAAAGTAGAACTTTGTCGAAGTATTCTCGTTGTAGATCCAACAACTAAGGGGACCTATGAACATTCTCGATCGGTGGCTCGCGCTACTTCACGATGGGGAGTTGGATCCCGGTTTAGATGGTGAGATAGGTTCACCTAACCACTAGGGAAACCCTTCAATGCCAGTCGACCTTACAGGAAACCACGACTCTCGGTCACCTTCAGTCTGTTTGTGACTATTTGGGCTGACAATACTCCGAAGTCTCGGACTTACGAAGTTTCGAAACCAGAGGGACTTAGCTCCCTTAGGATTAGCACAAGGTTCTTGGGTGTTGGTCACATGGTCCCTTCTAAACTCTCATGAGTTAAACACATCTTCCTCATCACGAATTGCTAAGGACTTGGGCATGGTGTCCCGATTGTGCAACAAGGAGTCTGAAGGAGATATCCTCTCCATACCGACAAGGTCAGATTGATGTAATGATTCCTATCCAAACCTCCCTATAGGTTTACGTCCCAAGACGTCTCAGAGGCTAAACGGGGCATATAGACAGCCAATCAGAAGCATAATTCCACAAGGAGGTAAATGCATACACATAACTTGACCAATCAACACAGAAACCATTGATAGATACACATATATACAAACCCATGCATTCATCCATTATTTCAGTTCAATACACAAAGTATGAAAACACTTATCAGAGCCAGAAGACGTGATGCGAATGCTGAAAGGGGTGCTCATTTCCACCCAACCATAGGCTCAGTCACTCCTAATGGATTTACAACTGGCCACCCTTGAGCTGGACCACGATGCTTTGAGATTGAATATTTTCTTCCACCTCAACGAAAGTTAAGGACGAAGGTTACTCTCCTTCTCCCGACACAGAAATAGATAGGGATGAAGGTTACTCTCCTCCTCCCAACTCAGTCATAGATAGGGATGAAGGTTACTCTCCTTCTCCTGAGTCAATCTCTATTTCCTGCGACTAGAACACACTCTTTTTCACATTTATCCTCGAACCCGAGACCTCAATCTCTTGTCTCTGCACTCTTCATAGGTCTTCCTCTACCCACCCCACCTTCCTTTCTTTCCTTCCTCAACAAGATTGTGTGTGGCTTGAATTCCCTGGTCCGTGGTTAGGTCTGAAAGCCTTACAGATGGGCGCCCTGCCCATCCTCTCATTAACTCTTGAGGAGGTCTTCCCACCTACCAACCTGACTGGTAATTCATTCCTGGGTCAGAGGACTATTCTGGTCCTAAGCAATTAAATCCAGCAAAGTACTGGTTTGGTGGGGTTTATCTCAACCATTCCTGGTTCCCCTCACCATCTCTTTCATAGCATATGTGGTCTCTCTTGGAAAACCCCTCCTTCATCAGTCATGCAACACTTATCCATTTTCTATTAATGACACACAATACATTCATTGACCTTTCATACAAAGGTTCATCAAGTCAACATTCACACATATCGAGTTTTCCATAGTCTCTTGGCCGATATAGTTATATTTACAAACTGGGGGAAACAAGGGTGTTACATATGGTCCATACATGAGATATCTCAAATATATGAGGACCACAACTAAATCCATCCAAAATACGATTGGGGGGAGGGGTAGATTCTCTTGGGTGAAATAACTTGTTCACCAAATTCCTTATGCCCAACAAAGAATTTTTCCTTAATATTTTTTGCAGATGGGATTCATTTATGTAAATTTATTTTAGTGTTGGAGTTGGTTCAATATGCAAGTATTGTAGAGAAGGGTTGGTTGACCCTTCTCCATTTATAGTTTGGATTTTTTAGGAAGTAATGTAGAAGTGTTGGATGATCCATCTTGATTTAGATTCATATCAACATGCCAATCATGTAATTAATTATCTTATTTAACATGATGTAAAGTGGAAAGGAGAAGGATTGAATGGCCCTTCTCCATCCCATATGTATTAATTTCATGATGTTAATTTTAGATTCAATTGTTCCTATGGTTGCAATGGAATATAACTAGATTAATCTTTACTAGTGGAATCTTAAGGAATGATTGGATGACCCTTCTCTTTGTCATATTATATTTCAATTTTATCCATAATTCCAAAATATCCATTTACTTAACTTCTTTAGTGGTATATGGAGAAATGATCCACTGACACTTTTTGATTATCATATCCATTGCAATACTTTCTAGCAATCCTAGAAGGTTAGACCAACTCTTCTCCATATATATGTAACATTAAGAAGGGTTGGACAACCCTTCTTCATCTACAAGTATGCAAGGAAGGATATATCAATCCTTATCCATCTATAGTTTTCTTTAATTGACCCCAATTAACCCTAGTTTTAAAAATTTGTAGGCATTGAATGTAGAAGGGATTGTTGAATCTTATTCATTTACATTCCTATCAACATGTCAATGACCTAACCAATTCCCTCATAATGTGATGTAAAGTTAGAGAAGAGAAAAGACCACCAATGGAACATAAGGAAATAAGTTATTGGCCCAAGACATGTAGAGACATGAAAGTCCCCCTTAAGGACCATTAACGGGTCACCAATAAGTCATTTCAAGTGATGTGGTTTGCCTTGAATAATAGTGATGAGCCATCCGTCATTTGTGGATAATAAAAAAATGATGATTCTTAAGGGGAAATTAAAAAAAGGTTGAAATCGTTACAATAATAATAATATAATCATATACGTGTACTTGATGCAAAATAAAAAAATCTAGAATGTCAAGTTTGTTTAAAAAAACCGTAATGGTATGCCATCTTCAATTATTCGTTCATGATCGACTTTTTACATTTTCCATTTTCTAACCTTTAATCTTTTCCTTGATTGAACCTCTATTAAATTTATGCGTCCTGCACATACCAAATGACTATATTGACAACTTATGACATCCTACTAATAGTCTTGAAAGTGAACATGACTATTGGTTTGATGGGTTTCTTGAAAAAAATAGCCTTTTAATACGATGGATGCTCTTTCATATATAAAACCGTTATCATCAAAATATTCTAATAATTTCATCTTTCCTTGTGTGCATCGCATCAAATGATATTTAACGTTTTCATCATCGTCTACAGGTGCAACCACATCAAAGACATCTCCTACAAATAACTCATCATATTCCAACAAGCATTTCTCGTTAGATCAACACACATGCACACAATTGTAATATATATAAGTTTTATATATCTAGATATACATGTAAATCTACACTGTTTAATCATAACAAATATGTTTGAATGATAGTACAACTTTTTATATTTAGATGTGGTGATTGGTGAAATTCATTGATTATGTAATTAATTCTACATATTGATAGTTCCCAGAATGGGAAGGATGACGATGGCAGATGAAGTAGCTACAGGTTTTTCGGCGGGATAAAATTTTTCTTTTCTCCCTGATAGGTTCGAAGGCATCTCGGGATACGGTGCTAGATAACAATCAGGACCTGAGCATTGTATCTTTGGCCATATACCGATCATGGTGTCACCATCGGTGAAGGGAAACCCCATTTTAATTGGAGATGAGGGGAACTCTTTGCCTCACCTGGTGACCTCGGTTGGTGTCGATTTCTCAGGAGACTGGCCGCAGATAGGTGGGTCAGAGGAATTGACAGGGATCGGTTTCCCAAGGAAAACAAACAACGACCAGAGGATACCTCGAAGTGTGGAGGTTGGGGGTTTGGGGATTTCGGTGGCAACATTGACAGGCTTGGCTTCCCCATCGACGAAGAATCTTCCATTCACGACCAGCCTAAGTTACACTGAGGGTTGGGGAGGGGAACACGTTTATTACCCCGTGACTGAGGGAGTCTTTGATGGGGGTTTGGGGTTTGGTTCGGGGGAGCTCACAACATGAATTAACATCCCATTTTCAGACCTGATAGAGGATGCTCCTACAGATAGACCAATCGTACTCATAGAAGGTTTCAACTCCCCTCCGATTTATTCGACATCGGATTTTCTGGTGGATGCTGAACAAGGGAGTGGTAGGGGACTGGGGGTAACCACAAGTGGGGATGATTATGCCTTACCTGCTGATACTATACACGATAAGAAGGGTTTCCTGCCTACCAAAAATCCACAAAGGGGGGATCGAATGACTAAGGAGCCGAATAACACGCAAGGTCGACACACAAAAGTCGTTCGGTGTGCTCGAGACAGGGTGGGTACAGAGCAACTGGTATTCAGAGAGGATGTAGCAATGGATATGGTTTTTGATTTCACAAAAAGGGAAGTGGTGGGCAGAGTCAGAGGCAAGAAATTGGGAATGGATTTTTTTAAGGACCGGGTAACCAAAATCTAGTTACTAGAGATCTCCAAGATGCTACACATTCGGCTCCTCACCAGAGGATGGTTTTCTTTAATCTTCTCCGCACCGGAGGATGTGGGCTAAGTCCTAAAGAAGGTATGGAGCTTGGCTGACACCCCTACACTTCTCAAATGTTGGACCCAAACTTTTGATGCAAAGAGAGAACAAATTGATGAGGAACCCATCTGGGTCAGGCTCCCGGGGCTTCCGATGCAATTCTAGAATGCTCACTGATTTGTGGCCATCGAAAATATGTTGGGAAGCTACCTAGAAGTTGACATGTCCTTTGAAGATACGAGATACATGACAGTGGCCCGAATCTTGGTCAAGATAATCTGAGAAAGGGCTTACTACAAGAGATTACTATCGACTCAGCAGCCGAGACTTTTGTTCAAACTTTAGACTATGAAGGAATTCCGTTCAGATGCCACAGATGCCATGTCTATGGACATGGGGTAGCAAATTGTCCTCTATGCTTCAAAGGAAATGATTGGAAAGCCAAAGGCAAAAGTTCCTCCTCCTCTCCTCCTAGAAAAAAAATAGGAACAACAGATGGGCTCAGAAAAGAAAAAGGGAAAGGATATGTCACTCCCAGAGATCCCGTGTACAAAAGGTATGAGCACGGGTCACCGGAATAACCAGGGAGATGGAAATATAATGCATGCTGCAGCTGGTCTGATTTCTTCACCTTCTTTGGGGAACCTCCTTCGCTACGATCAAGAACTATCGAGTATGTCAACACTGGATGTTTCTAATTTTACTTGCTATCCTCTTTCGTCTATGGAGTTTATTGATCTGGATGTAAACATTGTGGCTCCTTGTCTTCTTCCGGGTGGGAAGTGTCATTCTCTAGTCAATTTTCCCTCCCTCTTTTTCCATTTTTCCTCCATTCCGACAATATTTGCTCCTTCACTAATCACACCATCTCTAAACTCGGGGAGGGAGGAAGAACCAAAGTCGACTGTGGAACTGTTACTTACTTGTCAGCCTCCCTTTCTAGTAGGAAAAGGTCCATTTCCAGGCCTACCTTCGGGCTCTCCCTCTCCACCTTCCTCAATTGCATCCCTCCCTTCCACCCTTACTTCCGCTCAAGCCACTCCTTCCACATTAACTGACTCTTCTTCAGAAGACATCAAAGTATGCTATAACCTTAGGAGTATATCGATGGTCAAGGAGGACCCCTCGGCGAGCAACTATCAGATGTCGGAAGGCCGAGGCTTGGGGCCACTACCCCGACCTGTCTCTGTGGGTAAAGGCAGGGGAGGAAAATCACACTTATATCTAACACAAGATCAGGCTAGAATTGACCTAGCTTCAGGCAGACAATCCTCTATTGAATGGGTTCTTAGAGAAAATCCTCCCCATGAAGGATTTACCCCATGAGGATCCTTTCTTTCAACTGCCGGGGGTTGGCGAACCTGTCAAAAAAATCGTATTTATGAAGGTTTATCGAACAAAGCTCACCAGAGGTCATTCTTATACAAGAAACTTTAGGTGATAACGTATCAGTGGTAAAGGCCCTGGAAACTTTATTCCCGGGTTGGATGTTTGCAATAGTGGATGCCAGAGGTCGCCCGGGGGGACTGGCCATAGGGTGGAAGAAAATAAACTACAAATTGGAAAGTGTCTGGGGATTTGTCTCATGGATTGGACTAAATCTCTTCTCTATAGACCTGGGCCACAACTTAACTATTATAAACATTTATGGACCTCATCAGGATCAAAAGTTTTATTGGAACTCTCTAGTTGGGTGTGAGTGGTTTAAGGACAAGAATTTCCTACTGGGGGGAGATCTCAATTTCTCTCTAGGAGCCTCGGAAGTGTGGGGTCCTCGAGCTACACATGATCCCTTAAACAATTTATTTCTAAACTTCCTGGACCAGGCAGGGTTGGTGGACGTGGAACCCCAAAAATTAACTCCCACATGGTGCAACAGATGGGTTGGCCCTGATCAGGTGGCTAAATGTCTGGACAAATTTCTACTGACCGGTGATCTCCTAGAATCATCTGAGCTGGTTAGACAATGGGTTACTTTTGGGGGAGAATCAGATCATCTTCTGATACTGATTGAATTCCAGACAAAAAATAGAAGGCTGTCAAGCCCCTTCAAATTATTTTAGGGCTGGCTCACGGACCCAACCTTTCTTGAATTAGTAAGGGATTTGTGGGTAACTATTCTAGAACAAACCCAGGTCCCTGCGGAGATATTTTTGTTGAGAACCTCAAACGACTCAAACGAGCAACAAAAGGATGGGCCAGAGAGAAAAAAATTAAAGACGACCAGGAGCTGAGTGACATCGATTCTAAACTGGTAGAGCTTCAAAATGGGGCAAGCCAGGGGTTCTATAGTCAGGAAGCAAAATAAATTTTATTTGGATTGGAGAAAAGGCGTAGGGCCATTTTGGAAGAAAGAGAAGCACAATGGAGGTTAAAGAGTCGGGCTCTTTGGCTAGCCTACAGAGATGAAAACACCAATTTTTTTCAAGCATGTGCCAAAGGGTGGAATATGACAAACACCATTTGGAGTCTGAGGGATCAAAGGGGGGAAGAAGTCAAAACTTTCAACGAACTAACCGATCTGGGCACCGAACACTTTAAGGAACTTTATAAAGCACAGGAGGAGATGTCCATTGTTGAAATCATTAAGGTAGCTCAATTATTCCCCCGCTTTGTTGAAGAGGATGAAGCTGAGTTATTGACGACCCATGTCACAGATAAATAAATGATAGAAGTATTACACTCCTTTCAAAAAGGGAAGAGCCCTGACCCTGATGGATGGCCTATTGAATTCTACTTGGGCTGTTTTGATATTCTTAGATCTGACTTATTGAAGGTGGTCGAGGAAACTAGGATGCGAGGCCATATTCACAATCCAATCAACACTACTTTCATAGCGCTCATCCCAAAGATAGACAATCCCTCCTCTTTTGAATACTTTCGGCCTATCTCCTTATGCAACTGTCTATACAAGATTATCTCAAAGGTAATCAGTAGAAGGCTGAAGGTAATCCTCTCCAAACACATCTCCTGTGAACAGTTTGGATTTCTTGAAGGCAGACAGATTCATGAAGCCATAGGAGTAGCACAAGAAGGACTACACAACATTAAACTAAAGAAGATTAAAGAAGTTGTGGTGAAAATAGATTTATCCAAATCTTTCGACCGGGTAAACTGGCTATACCTCAGAATGCTTTTGATACACTTGGGATTTGGGCTGGATTTTTCCAACTGGGTAATGGCATGTTTGAGCTCAATATCCTTCTCCATTCTCCTCAATGGCTCCACCACATCTTTATTTCAAGCATAAAGAGGAATACGATAGGGATTCCCTCTCTCTCCCTTACTCTTTCTACTGGTAGCTGAAGGCCTTAATCATTACTTGGTAGGGGGCAAACCTGGGTGGCAGATTCACAGGTATAAAAATCTCAAATGGATTGACCATTACCCACTTGCTTTTCGTAGATGATATACTAATCTTTTGTGATGGCTCGTAGCGAGATGCTGACATTTTATCAAAGGGTCTGATACTCTTTAGAACTGCAACTGGTATGAGTATTAATGCACAAAAATCTAGTATTCTATTCTCTTGGACTGAGGATGATTACATTCAATATTATTTGGACTTTTTCCCCTTTCAAACATTGAATTTGGATGAGGGCATCAAATACCTTGTCTTTCACTTAAAAACAAATGATTATCGGAAGACTGACTGGATGTGAATACTGGCAAAGATGGAAAAAAGATTGAAAATCTGGAGTAATAAATGGCTATCAAGTGTAGGGAGGTTAGTCCTCGTCAAGTTGGTTCTAGAAGCAATCCCCGTATACCTGATGCCCCTCTCTTGGATCCCAAAGGGAATTTTAGAAAAATAGAGAAATATGTCTTTCTCTTAACATTGGAGGGGGAAATTGGAAAACCAGGTGATGCCCTGGGTTTGATGGGAGAAAATTTCCAAACTAAAGGCCTTGGAAGGATGGGGGTTAAAAAATATTTTTTTGTTCTCAAAAGCACTTGCGGAAAAATCAGTATGGAGATTGATCACAACAAAAAACCTTTGGACCAAAGTTGTCCTTTTGAAGTATGTGGCCCCACTCACCTTAATAGAATGGATCAAGATCCCTAGCCTACAAACAACGGGTATCTCAATGATGTGGAAGTTGGTACAACGAGCCTTTGATGTGGTTGGAAATAGTTTAGCCTGGTTGATAGGGTCTAAACACCCACTCAGAATTGGACGAGATCCCTGGGAAGGATGCTTGAGGGAGCACATTCTTCCAGTTGAACTATGCATAGCCTTAGACCGAGGGGGATATTACTATCTAGCCCAAGTCGCATACCCCCTCCACATAACTCTGTGGCAACAAGGTTGGAAAAATGGTAGAACTTTGGGTTTAAACGAGCCTGAAGCTTTACTATGGGACCAATATCTCAGAGCTCTTAGGAGAGCAAACATTCGTTTGAGCGAGAGGGAGGATGAGGTGATTTGGGAAGGAGATCCGAGAGGCTTCTACACACCCAAAGATGGGCATGCACAACTAAGCATCGACCCACTACAACAAGATGCGAAGTGGTGGTGGAGGAAACTTTGGGAACAAAAGTGCCCAGAAAAAGGAAAAATATTGGTTTGGACAATCCTAGAAAACAAAGTACCTATTTGGGACGTTCTTCAAAGGAGACAATTCCATGGCCCGAGCTGGTGTTCACTATGCAGAGCTCATGGGGAATCGTACAATCATTTATTTATGCACTGTCCTTTCACCATATCAGTCTGGGCGGAAACATCCAAATTAAACACCGCCATTGGTCATTAGCGAGGAGAATCCTTGGAAGAAGCCTTGAAAGACTAGTTATCGCCGAGGACACCAAAAAACATAAAATCCTTTCCCATCATTGCTGCCCGGGGGATATGGATAGCCAGAAACACCATACTCTTTCGAGATGAACCACAGTCACCACCTCGGGTGGCCGCAAATTGCTTAAGTATCCTCAACAATCTCAATTTGGGAGATGGATAGGGACAGGGCACTGCCTGCCGAACTCAGGAGGAACATATCGATAAAGGCCTTGGACTTTCTTCGATGGAGAAAACTCGAGTGATGATTTACACTATGGGGGGGGGATGCATATATCTTTCTGAAAAACATTATTTATATATCAGGGCTAGTTTGGGGACCGACACCAACAATTACTCTGAAATTATGGCCTTAAAATTGTTACTCCTATTTGTAGTAGAAAAAGGTTGTACCTCACTACAAGTCTTTGGGGATTCATTACTTATCATCAATTTGGCGAATCATGAACAATTTTTTCATATTACTAGACTTAGACCATATCTTGCAGAAGTACTGAGGATTATCTCCACATTTGACACTATTTCTCTCTCTCATATCTATAGGGAAAGGAACACACTGGTTGACCAACTTTCCAAAGAAGCCACACAACTAGAATATGGAAATTGGCACATCACAGAACATACAACATAAGGAAATTTTGAATATCACAGGCCCTATCAGGATGGAAAAATATAAATAAATGCATCCATTACTAGGACTCTATGACGAATTTCAAATATAGAAATGATGTAAAAAACATGCTATTTTTTGTACTTATTATATATGTCTAGACGGTATATGGGTCACAAAACAAGACTGATATTTTGAATGTTTTTTTGTTTATGAAGAAACTTTCAGAAATGGAAGGGACAATGCAAAGACAATATATATTTTGGCTATATTCTCATAGCAAATATATATCTGGGAATGTAATTTTATACTTTTCTAATAAAATTACGAATTTTTTCCGTGGAAAAAAACAGATATGTTTGAACAATTGAAACATAAATTTTACCTTCTCTAACAAGATAAAAAACTCTATCACCATCAATTAACACTATAGTTTCATTTGATTCAATCTCATCTAAGCTTGCAAGTTTCATTTTCCCCTTTGTATTAATTTCAGTGTGTATCCAATCTTTAACATATTTCTTAGTTTTGTTTTCACAAATGTTTGTGGACTTTGTATCCTCTATGCAAACTGAACAAAAACAAGATTCATTTCTTCCATCAAATGCAAACACATTTTGGAAGGGTTTTGTTTTAATTGAATGCAATTTCTAAGTCCCATGTATTGTGCTGGACTCATATGGGATTGATCTATCAACATCTTGGATGCTAATATGCTAAAAAAACATGCACACAATTCATTAATAATGTATTTAAATATAAACATGAAATGTCAATATAATAATCATGTTAAAGACAAAAACTTATTAACTTTCTCTATTGAACATGAGTGAAAATCATATTTTTGAATGCGAATAAAAATATCACATGTGTGTGCAACATATATAAACACACACCTGCGCACATCCTTTGACAGATTATTTTCATGGCTTAGTACCTTTTTGCACCATTCAACAACTTGATAAGCAGATTCAAAT
This sequence comes from Picea engelmannii, assembly GCA_009831015.1. Taxonomy (NCBI): domain Eukaryota; kingdom Viridiplantae; phylum Streptophyta; class Pinopsida; order Pinales; family Pinaceae; genus Picea; species Picea engelmannii. The sequence goes on along the minus strand of ML789785.1, from coordinate 444,567 downwards.
TGATTGACATGAGGGTTCATTTGATACCTTTTAAGTGCTCATTTTACACATGCCCCTGCAACGTCATGCTCACCTTTTCCATGACCAGTTTCAAAGAAATTCCAACAATGTGTAATGTTTGATTTCTTGTAAAGATGACACAATCAATAGAATGATCATGAAGATTTGAATTGACCCGTACATCTATCTGACCGTATCCAATGTCGATCGAATCCAATCCCATGGTTTTTCAATGAATCATAAAATTTACCAAAGCAATGTTGTACATAATGTGTATCGTGTGTCCAATCATCACTTATATAAAAGTGATATTATTTAATAACATGTCGATTTTCATCGGTGTTTTCTATGTTATCAACACTTTATTGAGAATGTCTATATAGAATGTGAGAAAATATAGAGAATTGATCAGAATGATAATATTCACTTTGTATTTCTTTTTGTGCAACGAATGTGTAATTCTCTGCAAAATAAACTATAGATAAAATTGTCCCTGGTGGAAACACTTCATGAGATTGTTTGAATTGTAGGTCTTTCCATTGAGATCTATATGAATGCTTGGTGTATTTGTAAATTTATTTCTCAAACTTTTTCAAAAAATCTATCACACAGATTTTATCCACCTTCAAATCAATCCTTTTGGAAACAACGTTTGAAGAACTTGTAGTAGTGTTACTAATATATTCATGATCCAGGTGGATATTGGTGGCCACCCACCTATTCCAACTGGCTCAAAACAGTTGGTTGGCAATTTACTATTTTTAGCATCTTTTCAGGTCCTAAACTTTCGGGGCCATTTTGAGGGCCTAAACAACAGATTTTTTCGCGATTGGGCACCTCAAAAATAGCCAAAGGCTTTTATTGAGCCCCCAAAATGAATCTCCTCATTGATACCTTTCCAACGAGCTATCATGCACCTCAAACAAAGATCGTATGCCAAAGTCACACCCCCGATAAGTTGATACACCAAACTACCCAAAACAGGGTCCACAAAACTGTTGGCTTTTCATATTTCGGGGTTAGGGTTTTGGATTTTCTTTATGTTAAAAAGGGCTTTGGAGCCTCATTGTAACAATCATATTCTTTTGAATGAGCGTAGTCGTCACATCTCTTCTCAAAGATAAGCCGCCACCATTCTAGTGAGTTTTTCACTCTGTATTTCTACAATTTTGTACATTTCGCTCATTAATAGAAATTGTGTATTACTGTATCTCTGTGCTTAGGGAAATATCTCTGATAAATATCTGTTATATTATTGGAGGCACCTCTCCTTTCAAGGTACAAGTTAACTTTGATATTCCCTATTTGAAGGTCAGATCGATGCAAATGCCCTAGAAAAATGGTTAAGTCTGCTAGAAGGTTATTTCTCTGTTCACAATTTTTTCGACAGGGAAATGATCACTTTTCACTCCTTAAGGCTCTCCCCCATGTCAAACATTGGTGGGAAACTTGCTGAGATCAAAGTTCCATAGAGGAGTTTGGAATATATGGGGTCGAGCCCACTTGGGATTTTTTTGTGGATGCGGTGAAGGAAAAATATTACCCTGTTGGTAATTATGACGAACAATACATGAGATGGACAACATTGCGGCAAGAGAGGGGCCAAACAATGTCAGAGTTCACAAATTCTTTCCATACCTTGTGCACCAAGCTGGGTATCAAAGACTTTGAGCGACATCTGGTTTTGAAATACCGCGGGGCTCTGCATAGGTACATCCAAACCGAAATGGATTTTCTAACATCTCATCACTGGGAGCTGCTTATTGATATGCTGTCAAAATCGAGCAGAAATTTAGGCACCAGGACAAATGGGATTTCGGGTCTACAAATCCGCAACAACCAAATTATGGTAAAGACGACCCTAACAATCAACCTCCAGAAAACCAGTCCAAGTCATAGGAAAAGAAGGGTAACGAACAACGATGAGATGTCTAGTAGGGTAACGAACAATGATGGGTTTAACAAACCATGGTTTTTGTTGCACAAATGTATTCATGGACATTTTAAATTATTTGTTCTTTTCTTTGAACTTGTTGAACAATTCTATTTGTGTCATTAGCAATATATGTTTTGCATGTTCTTCATATTCACCTCGTGCTATTTTTCATTGCAACACATCCCTTGTATGTGGTGAAAAAAGAGATTTTGTCAACCAATAATTAAAGACCAATTCTTTAAGATTTTTTGCAAGTCTATTTTTGTAGGGTTGTCTAGAAATAACTTTCCAACAAGTAAGTTCATCACTTGCCTCTATTTCCAATCAGAATTGGCTATGTTTGTGCAATGTTTTTCTTGAGGTTCCCATCACTTTTTCCATGTGTTGTGTCAAACGATCTTTTATATTTCTAGATGAAATAATTGTTGTTTGTATTACTCTACGTGCAACACCGACATCTTTTTTTTCAAGATTTTCCAAAATATTTTAATGCTCTAGTTATATTCTCAAAGACATTATGTTTCATCTTTGTATCTTTTGTCGACTTTTGAATACCCAATAATGATATAGCTTCTTCTAATTTTTTCCACCTTATTAGACATATCAAAAGTTGAGCTTGTGTTGCTATGGATTCATCTTTGAAAAAGTATTATACATATTCTTAAAACGATATCTTATAATATGGTCAGGTTTTTTCTCCCCAAATTTGTAAGTATCAACATTTTTTAACATTTCATCATCAATGTTGATATCTCCGACATATTTCAATTTAAGTTATATTAAAAAACTAAACCAGATCATAAATTAATTAAACTTTACAAGTGTTTGAATCTTGTATTATCTAAATTTGTTTACACACCTATAAGTGATTTGACTTCTGCTTCAATTTCGGTTTCAACTACTTCATCGATGTTATGAGACAAATATATTTTTGTTTTTTGAAAAATATTAAATTCAAATTACAGTCAATTATATTAAAAAATAATTTAAATTTGAATTCTAAACTTAATTTAGACAATATGTATGCATACCTAGTTGGACTTCTTGTTGAGAATCATGATGCAAATCTCTATTTACATCATCATTATTTCTTCTTTCAATATTTTCACGTTCTCATTTCTTTTTCTAATAACATTGTTTCGCTTGTTAGTTATGACGAGTTTCACCTCGAGTGCGATCATATTTTCTCTTGCGCAAAATTTTGTTGACCATGATGATTCAATTTGTAAAGGTTTTTAAAAAATCAACATTTTATAACACGAAATAAAATTTCAAACCTCAAATATTATAACTCAAAAAAACTTCTTTAAAAGAAATGAAAAATGGATTTTATAATCATATTGTAAAAGATTGCTTAATAAACCAAAATGCTTTTAAAAGTAATTTTGCAAAAAAATAAATTTTAAAGAAAATTAAAAAAAACCTTTGATCTTCAAAATTTATTTTTTTTAGAAAATCTTCATTTTGACAAAAATGATTCAAAAATAATATCAAGCATTTGATAAGAATTGTTTAAAAAAACTTACTTTCAAAAAATTTATCTTTGATATAGAGGAGTTGCTTATGAAAACGTTCACCTTGAAAATAATGTTCAAGAAAGCCTCCACGTTGAAAATAATGTTTAAGAAAGCCATCAATATACAAATTGTTGCTCCAATAAAAACAACAAAAACCTTGTTTCAAACAGTGAAAAAGTTGCTCCAAACTTCTCTAGTGGCGTTGCTCCAAACTTCTCTTTAGTGGCTCCACATAATTGAAAATATGAACTAAGGGAATGAATTGTGCAAACCAAGTTCGGTCAAAAGCATATTTATATCATTTCACGCCAAATGATACCCCAAACGATGTGTCTCTTTGTATCTTTCCATCCAATGAAATTTTGACATAAGCTTTTCGACCGAAAGATTGGAAGTTTGTTTATTTTTAACGGATTTCGTTAAGAATAACCTTTCGGCCAAAAACCTGTTTTTTTCAGCCGAAAGATTATTTCGGCCAAAAATCTGCAACTGGGACAGTTTACTGAAAACTCTCAATTCTCCCCAACTTACTTCAACTTTGGAGGTAGCGGATTCTCACAAATACAAAGAATTCAGTTTCATCACTGATAGACATTTGTAGAAATGAATCTAATTTCAATTGATATAATTCATTTTCATTTTCATTGTTTTTAGCTAATTTTAATTAATTTTTCAAAAAAATCACTACATGATATTTTTAGGTGACACTAAGATTTAGTAAAATGAAAAATCCATATCAGTGGAAAATTATGAAAATTTTATATTAATAAGCTTTATACTACCCTCTTCAAAAGGGTATTTTTAGATTTTACTTTTAAGTAAAAATTAAGAAAATTACGTGACGGGTAAAAAAATGTTTTTAAAATCTGCAAGTTTTTGGGATTAGTCAACTTCAAAAAAATATAGAAACTATAATATTCATCGGTTAGATTCAAAGCTATAATCAACATAAAATAGAGTCTCTATGGATTGTTGTAGCATAAACAAAAGTTTAATAATTTATACATTGTTGGGGAAAAACATAATTCATTATCATTCCCTTCATTTTTAAAGATCTCAATAAAAAAAAATTGAAAAATAGTCAATAAAAAGCTAACAATTTTTTTGACAAGTTTTGTTTTTAAAAGTGAAATTCTAGATAAAAAAAATATTTTTTTTACTCAAAGTTAAAAAATTTGTGAAATTATAATTTTTGTTCTAAAAAAACAATCAAAATAAACACTCACATTCATGATTTTATTAAATATTTGGATTTTTTTTTTAATGTTAAATATGAATTCATTTAAAAAATATCTATTTATAATTTCTAAAAGCCATACCTACACGTATATAAGTACAAATATATAAATACTCAATTTATGATTAAAGTTGTTTTTACTAACCTTTAAAAATAGTCATTTCTAATTTCTAAAAGCCATACCTACATGTATATAAATACAAAGTAACTATCAATTTATAATTGAAGTTGTTTTTACTGACCTTTCAAGTAATTTTACCTACATGTATATAAATACAAAGTAACTATCAATTTATAATTGAAGTTGTTTTTACTGACCTTTCAAGTAATTTTTTTCGAAAAAAAAATAAAAATATGAAGACTTTATGATTTATGTAATAATGTATCCAATTCAAATATTATGTTTAATCTATGTTTACCAAATTCATTTTGGTTTGTGTTGATTAAGATTTTATTATTTTTTTGAATTTTTATTTGAAATTAATTAATTTTATCCACATTATTTAACACTTTATGTTATGAATTTCTAATTTTTCCCACATCATTTAACATCATTTAACAGTTCATGTAATGAATTTCTAATTTTCTCCATAGAATCTTTCTTCTTGCACAATCTAGTTATTATGATGAATGGAAGAATTAATATTGTTGTGAATAATGATTTAAAATTGATATTTTTGAACATTTTTCTTTAAATGCTCTATACCATAGCATATAGTAAAAGAACACATGCACCAAAATATTTTTGTAAGAGTTTTGGTTTTAAAATGTTGGCATCATCCAAATTATTTTCACTCATGGTCGGTATCTACTATGTCATGGTAGATTTTAACGATCATCACAGAATAACATCAAATAATTAAAATAGTTTTATCAAAACCAGAGTTTTCATTAAATTTCATAGTAAATTTCACTACATTGTTATTTTATTGTTTTTGTCATAACTTTTAACTTTTGTGATAATGTATTTTTTTTCTACATAATTTTTTTTTATTATAATTTTTTATTTAAATTTAGTTAGTTATTGTTTTATAATAAAAATAGGTGGAATGTTAATTGGAAAAATTGAATGTTAAAAAACTATCTTTATGATTAAACTCCAAAATAATTATACAACAATATACTTTCATCTAATGAAAGAGCTCCCCGTTTAAAAAGAAAATAGGATTAGGAGGGCATTCGAGAAACAATATACTGTTTTAAAAAAATTTAATATATATTAAAAATATGTTTATTTTTATTAAAATAATTAAAACAATTATCACAATCTAAATCTAAGTTAGTAAGACAAAAACATTTGAACTTAAAAAAGATTAGTCTCAAAATTTATTATACAGGACTGTGTTCCTTCTACAATTTCAAATAATTTTAAATCTAACTACATCTTTAAATAACTCTCAATCTAATCTAATTATGTCTATAAATTTCTACTCTATATGTTACATTTTTTCTTTCTACACATTAAAGATGGAGATAGCATTATTTGTATGTCACACAAATCAAATATCTGTTCAAGTTAATAAAAATTAAAACCTAATACAGCTTTAAAAATATATAAATATCATAAAATTTAAATAAAATTATGATTTTTTTTAAAACTTCTTGTAATATTAAGAGAAAATAGCAATTAGTTGGTTCACTGTAGGGGATGGATCCAAATTGCTTTAGAATACAACGGCTTAATCCACCTGGAACAGTATTCATAACTGAGTAGCAAGCTGGATATCCAAATTGCTTTGGAATAGAAGGGCATATAACTCACCTGCAGCTACTGAGTAACAAGCTGGATATCCAAATTGTTTTGGAATAGAACTGTTTATAACTCACCTGCAGCTACTGAGTAGCAAGCTGGATATCCAAATTGTTTTGGAATAGAACTGTTTATAACTCACTTGTTGCAGCGTTCAATACTGAGTAACAAACTGGATATTGCGACAGCATTCAATACTGAGTAGCAAGCTGGATATCCAAATTGTTTTCAAATAGAAGGGCATATAACTCCCCTGCAGCTACTGAGTAGCAAACTAGATATCCAAATTGCTTTCCAATAGAACGGCCTATAACCCACCTGCTGCAGCATTCAATACTGAGTAACAAACTGGATATTGTAACAACATTCAATACTGAGTAGCAAGCTAGATATCCAAATTGTTTTCGAATAAAAGGGCATATAACTCACCTGCAGCTACTGAATAGCAAGCTGGATATCCAAATTGCTTTCAAATAGAACCTTCAACCACCTATAACCCACCTGCTGCAGCATTCAATACTGAATAACAAACTAAATATTAATAGTCGTTGATTTAAACTATTACTTTTTCTCTTTTTAATTCTAACTGCTTTTGCTACAGTCTGCAAACTTCCCATGCCTGACATAATTCCCACGGTCTTGTTTACACCGAAAGGCATTTTCCCCGAAGGAGGGTTCTTCTCGACTCTCGTGCGCTGACATTTTATTCACAGGACACCTGCCATCTACGTTGCAGAGATCGATGGGTAACACGTTATACATCAATATCAGAAAACTTCGAAGACCAGAAGGGGCAGTTTCTCTGTTATTCCATTCACAGAGAAGGACAGATCAGAAGCGTTCTCAATTTATTTCAGGCCTTCTTCGTTCTCCCTTTCCAAGTGAGAAAGTTATGGCAGAGGCTGAAATCTTCAACATCATTTATTTAAAAGAAGCTGTACAAAAGATTCCGGTCTCCAGTCTTGCAGAACAGGTGCGGCAGGGAGCTTGATCCGGAACACTAAAGCAAACCTTTAAGTAAAATCCTTCCAAATTCCAAATTCAGGCAGCAAAGTTCCTATCGATTCACATTTGAAATTCAGAAGCCCGCGATAATTATGAAACTATACCGAGTAAAAATAATTCCCCGATTCCAGACGGAATTTTTTCCTTGAGCACTATAATCACAGTGGCTAACCCTCGTTGAGCTATGAATAATTTGTCGCCTGCAACAGAGGTTTTTTTTATATATAGAATAGAAAAAAATATTTCATACAGAGATTCAACCCATTCAATTCATTGTAACACTCTAAACATAGTGTTTTCTTTCTCTATTTAGATATACACACATTGTAAATGAAAATTACAAGTAAGACTTCTCTAAGCCTTTGGGCCTAATCCATACAACATGCCTCTCTCTCTCTCTTGACCTAATTTTTAACTAGCGTTTGGCCTCTCCCCTTCCTGGCCTAATTTACTCTCTATATGGCCTCTCATTTTCCTTGAAGGCTCACAATATTATTTGAAGAGGATTCTGAACTTGATTTTATTTCAGATCCTATAAACACTCCAATAATCCTTAAGGATCCTCATAAATCCAAAAACTTCTCAATAATCCTCCTATCTCTAGTATTTCTAGATCCATAAATCCTCATGAGATCTCTAGGATTTCTCTCCTATCCTAATATCTCTCAACTCCTCATCAATACTCTCGAGATCTCTTCTTAAAAGTAGATCTATTAGAACATATTTTAACAAATGTAATCTAATTCACATATTCTATAATTCCTATCAAACTTAGAAAATCCTAATAATTCAATAGACAATTCAATTAGAAAACCGACTCCTTTGATAAATGAAGACCCCCTAGGTCTCATCAAATACACAAAATTAAGAAGATCAATGGAATGTGATGGGTACAAGCATACTTTTGAATCTAGAAAAAATAATGAAAAAATAATTTTTAACATGAGGATCTCATGCTCTTGTAACCTAAAACAAATTAACATTACAACATGGGTAGTCCATACTACCCACTTTTCCATGTGATAAGGCATGAAGTAGGGTTTCCCAAAGAGATTTATACTCTCCAAATGCTCTCTTCCTCTTCCTATATTGGTATTGTGCAGATGGCCACACATTAATAAAAAAGTATTTATATTATAAAAGTGATGTTAAAATTATTTGATTTATTAAAAAGAATTTAACCAAATAAATTTGAAAG
>ML789785.1:391562-435874 GCA_009831015.1 Picea engelmannii | reverse complement strand
TCCAAATGCTCTCTTCCTCTTCCTATATTGGTATTGTGCAGATGGCCACACATTAATAAAAAAGTATTTATATTATAAAAGTGATGTTAAAATTATTTGATTTATTAAAAAGAATTTAACCAAATAAATTTGAAAGATGAATCTCAATATTAATAACCTAAGTTACTGAAAATTATTTGTATTTTCTATTATTTCAATGTAACATGTCAAAAATTATGAATAAGATGTATAATTTTGTAAAAAAGAATTAAAAAAAATTGGAAATTTATAAAAAAGATATTTCAAAAAATTTCTAGAGTTTTATATATTTCTTTTATGCCTGTCATGATTTTTTTTATTTAAATGCTTAAATGGTGAAAATTGTAAGTTATTTAAATTTCTAAGAGGGTGGCTCCTACAATGGAAAAGGATGGTGAAGCTTGTGGAGTTTTTATTTTTATTTTTATTTTTAATTTATTTATTTTATTTTTATTTTTTTAACGCTTAAATATATAAAAAATTGCAACTTCCATTCCCTCTATAGCGCTAAAACTCTTCACTAATTGAAGCAGGCTTGGGAAAATGAACGTCAAAAACAATTATTCGGTAACAAAGAGACTGCAAATTCCGGACACAGGTTCATTCAAATTCTTCCTTCAGCATATCCATCAACAATCCAATAATTGCATCCTTCTTTCCTGTAGATTACAACAAACCAAATCATCTCAGAATTTCATTTATGTTGTAACTTTGCACATTGTTTCAAGATTTTCTTAGGGAACCAGGGATCTTTAATTCTCATGTTTGGATCTTTCAAGTTTTCATGTACAACCACTTTCTAGTAAGATCATTTGCCCTTTCTTTGTACCTTGAGCTCTTTATTGTAATCATTCTTGGACATGTTCATATAAATGATCAACATTTTTTTTTCAATAGAAAAATTGCTCATTTATATTAGAAAATATAATTGTGTACACCATTCCATCCACTACAAAGTTCATACATACTTTGTCTGCCTCCCATCTTACTAACATAGACAAAATAATGCACCTTTATGTGCTTCAAAAACGTATCTGATATGAGCTTTACAATGTGACAACATTATAGCCATCAAGATAACATATAACCCATGAGTCTCATAGATAATATAGACTCATCTAAGATCCTTCAAAAAATCTATATCACCGAGATGAAGACAGAGAGAGCAGAAAAAAAAGTGGATACAGTCCTAAAAAAAAACTCAGTAGCCTAGTAGGACCATAAAAAATAACTAGTTGCTAAAAAAGTTTTAAAATGAGAGGAGGGCCCTCATTCCCATCTATCCACAAGCTGTATTCGATCTTTCCTTTGGTCTTCGTCAAATCCTTTTTCGAGAGAAAGTCTTCTTCCTTATTTAGATCCCTGTAAACATGAGTGTAATGGATCTCCCTAAATGATTTTTTGAGCTTGTTGATTATGCCCATCCATCCCATCAAAGAAGCAATCTGCAACTTGCCTCTATCCTTCAACCAATCAATAATAACCTTTGAATCACCAATTACCTGGATGACTCGATATTCAACCGCACGACTAAGATATGTGTCGCCCCTGCTCCAAGCAGTTCTGCCCTGGTATTTGTCTCAAAGCCGCAATTGAAGGTCCACTTATATACTGAGTTTGCATTGATCTTTATCAATCCCCCAACCCCATACATGTTGTCACTTAACTGCGCTGCTCCATCAAACCAACTCACTATAGGTGTAGTGAAACTTGGAGTCTGAACTATACGAGGACAAACCTTCTTCAGAGTATGTGGTCGAGATGATAAGTTTGCTCTGAGTTTATAAACAACTGATAGAGGAGAGGGATTACTTCCTTCAAATATTTTCTTTGTTCTGCGCCAACCAAACAGACCAACAAAGTACGAAAGGGAGAGTAATGTAAATAGCCTCCTTTCTATCCCAGTTTTCAAAACACCCATCTAAAGTAATTCCTTCCCATACAGTCAAAAGGTTCAACTCTTTTTTTTCCTAGTCCAAACATCCTTAACGAAGCTACAAGTTAAAAATAAATGATACACAGATTCATCCTCTACAGAACACAAATGGAAAATGTTTGGGCCTTCCCACCCTTTTCTTTGCAATGTGTCCCATGTTAAAATTTTATTTTCAATGGCTAACCATGTGAAAAAATTATTTTTTTGCACCAAATCCCACTTCCACAAATGTCTTCTCCATCCCCCAATAACATTCTGCCACTTCTTGTTTGTAATAGCGCAATATATTTTTTACAGTAAGGCACCCAGATTTGTCTCCCCCGGTCCAAATGAGCGTATCATCTTGATTTTGTAGCTACACCCCCACACCAATAATATCCCTGCAATATGCATCCCATTCCACTTCCACGATCCCACTAAGGCCAATATCCTGACCGGTTTTCCAATGATTAAACAGATAACCTGCTCTGTTGTCACCTACATCCTGGTAGAGATAAACCAAATTGTTTCTATTTAGTTCAATTATAAGTTGGTGCGTTAAAAAGGATGAAGTCCCTAGACCCAAAATATTGTCCATCCCAAGTAACACCGAGTGACCAGACCCCGACCTCCAACTCAGCCAGTGGGTAATCAAATGCAAGGACTTCAAAAGGTTCTTCCAAGTCTGAGAGGCAGTCGATGCTATAGCTGGAGCCGATCTAAACCAAGTGACTATCGAGCAATGAGGAATGTACTTATCTTTTATCACCTTATTCCATATTCCCTCTTTCATCAAGCCTCACCATAAGGAGTTTGCAACGAAAGTGTTGTTGAAAAAAAAAATATTTCTTATCCCCCAACCTCCCAGATGTTTTGGTCTTGCTATGACTTCCCAGCTACAAAGATGCATATTCTTTTTCCCACCATCACCCGACCAAAGAAAACTGAACATGAGTTTCCTTATATTTTCCAGAATCGAAGTTGGTATAGCCGCCAAGGCCATCCAGTAAACAGGTTGTCCTTCAAGAACAGATTTGACCAGTTTGAAGCGTCCCCTCAATGACAACCATCTATTACACCACAACCCTATCCTTGATTCAATCTTTGTGAGGATCCATTTCCAATCCACAGTCTTATAAGCATCGACCTTTAAAAAGTATCCAAGATATCGAAATCCATTTGCAATATCCTCGAAAATGTAAGGGAAGATATCCTTTATATCTCCTAAAGTCTCTCTAGTGATTCCAACAAAGTAAAAGATAGACTTTGTCCAGTTTATTAGCAGTCCGGAGGCACTACAAAATAATAGTAAAATATTTTTAATCTCCAACCACTCATCAGTGGTCGTTTTTGTCATAATTAACACATCGTCAACAAAGAACAAATGTAAAATCTTAACTAATATGGAGACCTTTACCCCTGACAATAATCCTTCGTCCTTTCCTTTCTTTAACAACAGGCTTAGTCCTTCCATTATTAGAATGAAAAGCAGAGGAGATAACAGGCAACCTTGTTGTAGACCTCTGCCACTCTGAAACATTTGAGTAGTCTCCTCATTTATGAGGACTGAGAAGTTAGCACTGGTCACACAACTTAAGATCCAATTTGTGAAAGGAATACTAAAGCTCGATTGAATTAAAGTCAATCGTAAAAAATCCCAATTGATACAGTCATAAGCTTTCTCAAGATCCAATTTTAAAACCAAGGCTTTTGACTTTTTAACCTTAATATTGTGTAAACATTCATGTGGCGTGCCTATAGCATCCACGATTTGTCTACCTTTAAGAAATCCTAATTGTTCCTTCGACAACGAGCAAGAAAGAATAAGCTTTAACCTGTTTGCAATTATCTTTGAAATCATATTATAACATAAATTACACAAATCTATAGGTCTGTAATCACCAAAGGACAGAGGATTATTAACTTTTGGGATAAGTGTCAAAAAGGTTGCATTTATAGACTTATTCATTGATCGTCGGGTCCTAGAATCCTCCACCACATATAATAAATCATCACCCACTAAATCAAAAAAGTGTATGAATAACTCTACAGTCCACCCATTGGGCCTCAGACTCTTGTCTTTGGCAAAGGACCTGATAACCTCCCACAATTCCACCTTCCTACACGGGCCATCTAAAAGAGTTGCATCATCAGCCTTTACAACATGACCATAAAGACTTGCAGTATCCACTTGTTCATTAATAACCACATGGTCGGATTCCTGATAGAAATTTTAAAGTACTTGATTGCTTCTTTTTTGATAGAATCCTGCTCAGAATGTAGTTCTCCACACTCATCCATGATCTCCCATATATGATTCTTATTCCTTCTGAAGCTCGCAAAACTATGAAAAAATTTCGTATTCTTATCCCCACTCTTGATCCAGATGGCTCTACTTCTAAGTCGCCACTTATCTTCTTCTGCAAGTAGTATTTTATCACACTCAACTTCCAATAGTTTTATTTGTCTGTCCCTATCCTTGCTCCTATCCTCCTGTGTCACTTCCAGAAAAAAGATCTTTCGAGAGTCCCTCTATATAGACTAACATTTCTTCCTGTTTTAATTTATAGACCTTTGCCCAAGCTTTTAAGTGGAATTTTAAAGCCTTCAATTTTTGAGCTAATCTTTGTTGAACATCACTTTCCACCGGATGCACAAGGTCCTTCCAAACTTCATTCACTAATGAGACAACCTCTTCTTCACATAACCAACTAACATTGAATTTGAAGGGATAAGTCGTCGGTAAAAAGTGACGATCTAATCTTAAAAAGATAGGAGCGTGGTCTGAAACGTAGGGAAAATCCACCCAAGATTTATATTTGCTAACTCCCCCAATGAGATCGTCAGCGACAAAGACACGATCCAATATTTTTGAAATACCCATAGATTCCCCTCTGCCATTCCTCCAAGTCGGGACCAATATATCCAGAACAATATCTACCAATATGAAACCATTAAAAAAGTCTTTAAGGAAAACTGACAACGGATCCAAATGAGCATTATCTCCCCACAGCTCCCCGGCATCGCAAGTGAGATTTAAGTCACCGACCAATATAAGATTTTTTCACTCCAGAGGACCCCTTGCTACCACCTTTTCCCAAAAGGATTTTCTATCCAAACAAGGACCATAAACATTCATCAAAGTGATCGACAGATTTAGCTCCAGACACATACCTGTTAACATGATTCCACCACAACACAAAAAAGGACAAATGTCAAACTTAGAAGGATCCCATGTCACTAATAAACCCCCCGAGGATCCAACAGAGTTTACAACACAAGAGAGCCAAGAAGGACAAAATGAGTTCATAAAGGCCCGCACCTTTTTTCCTTCCACCAAGGTTTCTTGCAAAAAAAAATGTCCGGTGAAGTCCTCCGAAGTAGTCTTAGAAGGGAGGCGGATTTCGGGATCCACCCCACCCCTCTAATGTTTAGAGAGAGAAAAATCATGACTTCGCTCTCGCAAGGGATTTCATGCCTCTAAGCACCCCGTTTTCAGAGATAATGAGTAAATGTGACTCAACAGATAAATGAACTAGTTCCTCCTTCCTTTTACTTGCACTCTGAATTTTTATAGGAGATATTTCCAGCCCCAGACCCTTTGACCAAGTGTATTCCTTCCCAGAAGTCTCTCCCATGGGGCCCGACTGTCCAGAAACCCCATCTGAAACCGGTCTATGGTAGATAGTCCTCCCCAAAAATTTAGGTAACTGTATCGGTGTGAGAGCCTCTATGTAGGAGGGGACAGGGGTCTCAAGGAATTCCCTAATGGCACTATCCCCCATCTCAGATTCATTGCAACCCGCGAGTATGTTGTCTTTGCCAGAACCAATCGAACAAACAGGGACCCCGCTCAGAGAGCCCAACCCACCAGTAGACCTTTTAGTCGGTGAACTACTAACCACCTATGTACCTAAGGGTCGTCCCCTATCTCCCCTAGAGTCAACAAATACGGCATGTCAAGTATCCCCCCCTACCAGAGCACTAGAAACGGGAACCTTCTTTGTTAAACTTGACATAACTCGATCAGGAGCACTAACAACCAAAATATCCCCGTCCACTCGGAAGAAACTGGAGGTGTCCAACTCATTTCTTTCCCAGGAAGATAAATAAGAAAAGAGCATATGACAGATAGTTTTCAGCTTATCCATGATGGTGTCTGACTGGGCCGACTGGCTAGAACCCGAGTCTTTGACACTGTACGAGTTATACCAATGGGAATCCACTCCTGGCGACTCCACATGGGTTGACCTATCCAACGATGTCCCTTCCGAGACCTCCTCCTCAAAAGTACCTTGACAGTCTCTCCTCAGGTGATCGGTTTGCCGACACAATGTACACCTGAAAGGAACACCCAAATAGTCAAGAGAATGTTTCAAATAGTGTCCTCTCCAAATTATCTCAATGGACTCCAAGATTCCATCATGAATGTCAATTTACACCAGAAATATGCTAATTCTTTTATCAAAAGCCGTAAGCGTCACTTCATCAACCATAATAAACTTTCTGAGTGAATTCCCAATGGCTTCTAAAGCCTTCACATTCCATAGATGCAATGGAAGTCCGGGTAGTAACACCCAAAAATATCTAAAGCAAAAATAATCATGCGTCGGGTCAAAGCTCACCCTCCATCGCTTAAGCATCAAGCTACCTCCGTTGAAAATCCATGGTTTCTCCAAAATGGTCACATAATCCTCAACCCTTTTAAACTGGAAGCCGAACCAACCTTTTGTCATAAAAACAACTTCAGGCAGATATCCCAACAACGGATACCAAATATTGCTTACCCACTCAACCAATGGCATTTTGCACCTGGCACAATATGAGAACCTCCCCACCAATACACTGAGTGCCAAGCTAACAATGTCCGTGAGGCCGATATCCTCCCCTAACATCAGCTTTCGCTTAGAGCAATTCAAAATCCAATGTTTAGCTCTATGAAATCCTATGTTTGTATGGTTTCTATCTTCTAAACCCGAGGCTAATCCGCCCGTCACCCTCCCGAAACCACCCGACGACACCCCTGGAATAAATGCAGGTATAACAGACCGAGAATTCACTTGCGGATAAGTATCAATACACTCTGGTCCGATAGCAGAATTAGACTTTAAAAAACAAGAAGCTTTCCTATGGTTAGCCGCAGATAGAGCGAATGTTTTTGTCTTTTCCGACCCCTATAAAGAGTTATTACTCGCCTAATTAAGTATATAACATATTTCACATTGTCACAATTTGAATTAATAGTAAAAATTAAATGTTAAAAAGTTTTATAGATATTGTCATAACCTTTGATTAAAAAAAAAAGAAAAAGAGAAGTATAAGTATAAGTTTAATTATTTATTCACAATTTGAATTAATAGTTAAAATTAGATGTTAAAAAGTTTTATTCATATTAGAAAAACCTTTTCAAAAGTGGGTGGGCTCTTTATCAATTCAAAATCCCCATCCACCGGATAAATAGGTGGAAACGAATCCTTGGGTTTGATTTTTGTTCCTATTTAATAATCATACGTGAAAAAGTCACTTTTATAGTGTGAACAAATTAATATTAATTATTTACTGAAAAGTTGAATTAATAGTAAAAATTAGATGTTAAAAATAAAAATCAGATATTAAAAAGTTTTATTCATATTGTTATAACTTTTGATTTAAAAATAAAAATAAAGAGTATAAGTTTAATTATTTACAATTTAAATTAATAGTAAAAATTAGATGTTAAAAAGTTTTATTCATATTAGAAAAACCTTTATCCATTCAAAATCCCCATCTACCAGATAAATAGGTGGAAATGAATCCCGTTTTTTTTTTAATTGTTGATTTAAGTTTTTTTATTTTTATTCCTATCTAATAATCATATGTGAAAAAGTCACTTTTACAGTGTGAACAATTAATATTTATTTTCGTCTAATTACACTGTAAGGCAATTACACTCTTACATTGTAAGGTAATTATACTCTAAGGTATTTCCCTTATGTAATCGATGTTTCAATGTGATCTTTATTTAAGCTATAGCAATTGATCTTGTTAGATGACCATCTAACCATCTTATGTTGTCCATTCCTTGACACCTAACATGATAGCTAAAGAACAAGGTGCTCACTTTATCATTGGAGATCAACTTTGCAGGTCAAGTCCACCAACCTTGATAGCTTAAGCATGAGATTTTGATCAAGACCATCTATGTGCATTAGGTGTCCTCTTGTAGAAGTAGATGTTAGCTCACAAATTTTGTTTTTTCTATGCTTTCTCTAATTCGTTAGACGACCATAGATTCCATCAGGACCGTCCACGTGCACTAGGTATCCTCTTAAAGAAGCATATGTCTGTATGTGGCCTTTTATTTTGTTTTCATCGTTCGATTCGTTAAATGACCATAGATTCGATTAGGATAATCCTTGTGCACTATGTGTCCTCTTTAAAAAGTGGATGTCAGTTCATGACCTTTTATTTTGTTGTGAGTCGTCTGATTCATTAGACGACCATAAATTCAATCAGAATTGTCCACATGCACTATATATCCTCTTATAGAAGCATATGTCCTCCGCAACCTTTTTAGTCACCTCATGGTCGCCAAGTCTATTCAATGACCATTGGTGACTTTATGTGCAAAACACCCTATGTCACACCCTTCTTTAAATTTGGTAGGATATTTCATGTGTCACAACCTCCTTTAAATTTGGTGCGATATGTAAAGTTTCTAAAACAAAACTCTTTGTCTTTTCTACACTTCATAAAAATTGTGTATCATATGAAATAAAGTTTTGGGTGCGACCATCTTATGTGTATCACACTTCATAACACTTTGGATGTGACCATCTTATGAAACATGTATTTTTGTGCCACTCATGTGTATCTCACCTAAAAGAATTTTTGGTGCTTTTGTACTCCCCTTAATAACTTGGAATGTTGTAAACCAAAAAGACATTGGTTGGAGTGTATCGCACCAGAAAATGTTTTTAGTGTAACTTGTTTTTCAAACTTTGAAAACATTGTGTATCGTGGTTAAAAAGGATTTGGTGTGACATGTTTTAAACTACATCGCATGAAACAAAACTTGGGTGCAATGCGCTTTTGGAACCTTGGTTAATGTGCCTTTGTCTGATGTGTTATTTTAAAAGTGTTTTGTCCTTTATGTATCACACTTAAATAAAATTTGGTGTGATGCAATAAAAGGTTTATCGCGGCGAAGCAAACTTTGAAGAAATATTGGTGTATCACATAAAGAGAAACTTCTATGCGATGTGATGTGTCACACTATTAAAATATTTGAGTGTGATATGATGCAAGCGAGGAAAAATTCCAATGATGCGATGAAGGAAAGTTTGCTTTAGAAAAGAAGAAAATATTTCACGTGGAAGATTCCCTCTGCCGCAATGAATGAAAATTTACAGTGATGCAATGTGTCACAACTAAAAAGAGTTAAGGTGCAATACACATTGTGTTGTGAGGGAAGACAAATTGGGCACGATATGCAATGTGTCGCAAGGAAAGACAAATTGGGTGCGATACGCATTTTGTTGCGAGGAAAAATAAATTGGGAACGATACAATGTAGGAAACTCAAGTTTCTATGCAATGTGAAAAGAGAGTTTTGAACAAATTTTGATAAAAAAAATTGAAAGACAAAATTTCCACTCAAGAAAGGGGAAATATCAATGCACATATTTAGGATCCTAGTGAGTTCTAAGGGAAATAACCATAATAAATTTCATGAGAGGCTTCAAAGTAAAGAAAATCAATACTTAGCAAAGTTCGTGAAGGCTTGAAAATCTGAAAGAGAAGAAGGGACCCCATGTTATTTTGACTTCAACAAATGATGAAAGTCAAAATAGTATAGGAGGGTTGTTGTTATCGTGACATAGGGGAATGTTCAAGATACAATGGATATAATCTTCTCTAAAATGTTGGGTTATGTACTATAGATTAGCACTCGAGATGTTAAAATATCCACTCTACACGATCACCAAGAAATAGCATCATTATTTTCTCATTACTATAAAGGAAATGTACTCAAACATTTGCTTGGACTAGTTGATTTCGCCATTAAGTTGAATCTAAATGATAAAATGAGAGGAGCACTAGGCAAGCTACAACACTTTGTAGGAAATATAATGAGTTGAGATATAATGTTTACAATGGTCTACATACATCCTTCACTTGAAGAAGAGAATCATTCAAGATGGTTGGAGCTCCATGTGACTAATATTGGGATTACTCTTACCAATATTAAGGTATATCCAAATGATAGAGTGAAGAAAAAACTTGTCCTTGACATTTTTCCCCTCCGTGAGACAAATAGGAAGAAATGTTGTCTCTCTACCACCTTTTATTTTGTTGTGAGACAAAATCAAAAGCCTTATAATCCCTTTAAAAATGCATATCCATAATCTGTCCAAGTGGAATTTGCATATATAAGGAAAAGGAAGTCATTTTTTGATGAACGCAAAGACAAATATAACTAAAAGGACTACTTTAAATAGATAAATGGAGTGGTTATGTTTCCCCTAGAATGCACCAAGTTTTATGAAATTGAGCAACCACTTTGACCTCTCACAGAGACAACCAAAGTAGCATCCCTTAACCACCCTGATCAATGGCTCATTATTTCAACAACAATAACATATTCCAAGAACACCACCAATTATGTACATGGCTAGATAAACTCCCATGCATCCATATATGCTCAATTTGTAAAGAACCATATCACAGACTTCTCTTCTACTTTTATAGCAGAAACCATACTTGTTGTAAATGCATTTCGGAAAAACAAAAATGTGCATTGCAACTCCCTTTTGAACAACATGGATCTTGGTGAAAAACCACATGCCTTGGTAGTCCTTACACAAGTTGAAGAAATTCTCGTAGTACATGTCAACCATGTATTGCAAGTAACCCATGAATGTGGAGGACAATACAAATGCAATGGCCATACAATAAGCTTTTCCTAAGACATTTTCCAATCGTCAATTGCTTTCCTTGTCATGTACATGACTTTGGAAATTTTGATTTTGATCTATATGATTTTGAGAACAAAATGAAGGCATAGATACAACAAGGAAATACATAGATATATTGCAAGAAACAAAGAGATACAATAATACACAATTTCTATTAATGAAAGAAATGTATAGAAACTGTAAAAATACAGAGGGAATGAACTTGCTAGAATGGTGGCAGCTTATATCTGAGAAGAGATGTGACGACATACATAGAGATATTGCAAGAAACAAAGAGATACAATAATACACAATTGTTATTAATGAAATAAATGTATAGAAAATGTAAAAATACAGAGTGAATGAACTCGGTAGAATGGTGGCATCTTATCTCTGAGAAGAGATGTGACGACTATGCTCATTCACAATAAGATGTTTACAATGAGGCTCAAAAGACCTTTTTAACATAAATAATTAATGAGAAAACCCTAAACATCCAAAACCCTAACCCTAAGAGATGAAACGTCAAAAGGTTTGTGGGCCCCGATGGGAGTAGTTGATACATCAACTTCCCGAGGGCGTAAATTTTGCATACGATATTCATTTGGGGCGCATAATAGCTCATTGGAAATGTCTAGTCAAGAAGTACACATTCTAACTGGGCACAAGACAGATCCTACAATTATCTCTTGGGCTGCACAATGTTAAAAAAAATATCATTTAGGGCCTCAAAATGACCTCGAAAGTTCAGGATCCAAAAAACTGTAGAAAAATTCCAAGGTGGAAAATTGTGTTTTGAGCTAGTGGAATAGGTGGGTGGCCATCGATATCCACTTGGATCATTCCTTCGAGCTTAGGAAGCAATGGTACCCATTGCATTAAGTTATCGTGTGAGATGGGGAATATTTTGTTGAATTTGAACCTTGGTGAGTTTCTTACCTTGTTGAAGAAGTTGTCCTCCTTAGCTTGTTGAAGGCTATCATGAACCTGTTGTTGGAGAGGTTGGATCCATTGAACCGATATAGATACATGATCTGCCTAAGTGTGGGAGGACTATGTCGATGAATATGCAACATGAAGAGGTATATCAGTGGGGGCTAATGGTTGGAACACCAAGCATCCTTGAAAAGGGTTGTGGCCAATAGAGCTATGAAGGGCTTTGTTATATCTTTGATTGACTGGGTAGTGTGGAGGCACCCTTCTAGGTGAAGTAAGAGTATATTTGTCCTCTTCTACAATATTTTCATCCTACTACTGTTGGATAGAAAGGTCTTGGGACAAGGTTGTAGTGGTCGTAGTGTCCTTATGTTCATCTTCTGACCAAATCGTGAAGAGGCTAAACTTTGTGGTATGAGAAATTACTTTGCAGCATTGTTTTTCTGAGACAATAGTCAAAACTACCTCTAGTACCTTGTAGAACTAACCCCATAGAGTAACAATGAAACTACGAGGTCAAGACTCATAAACAACATGAAACTTCCACATATATGGTTAGTCTAACAGGACATCATAGACTTCTAGTGGGGAAACATCACATAGTACCTCATCCTTGAAGGCTTGATTCCATAGGACAAGTGACACTCTTGGCTGACACAAAGATCTCATCAATTGTGAAGCCATCCAATGTTGTATGGTTGCAAGTGTGATGTTGTCGAAAAATATAACTACTTGATGACGTTAGCTAATATTGGGTTCTTTTGGATTCTACTATCAACAATTAAATGTAGTGGAGTCCCCTTCACCCATATCTATGAATGGAAGAGGTGATCCTTAGGCCTCTGGTTCTTCTGGTTGGATTGTTGTGGTCACGATGTTAGCAATGGGTTATGCATCGATGATCTATTTTCTTTTATTATTTTTTGAATTAGAGTTTGATTTAGGGTTCAACTCTTTTTCTTTGAGTTCGACCACCAACGACTATTTTGAGCGACATTCATCGGTGTTGTGCCAAGGGATTTTGTGGAAGTCGCACCACTTTGCAGTGTTCTTCTTCATCTTCCCGTTACCCTTCTTTTCCTGTGGCTTGGACTTGTTGTCGTGAGGTTGACATTTCTATGAGTTGGGGATTTCCTTACGATACTTCGGTTGTTGCGTATTTTCATACATGAACTCCCACTTATTCGGCTGCTTAAATTTATGCTCAAATTTGACAACATATCAATAAGCAGCTCCTAGTGAAGAGAATTCCATAAACTTCATTTATGTTTGGATGTATTTGTGTAGACACTCATTGTATTTTAGAACCAAATGTCACTTAGAGTCTTTGATACCCATCTTGGTGAGCAAGGTATGGAAGGTATTTTTGAACTTTGACATTGTTTGGTCCCTCTCCTCATGCAATGTGGTCCATCTCATGTACTGGTCATCATAGTTTCCAATAGGGTAATATTTTTCCTTGATGGCATCCATAAAAGAGTCCTAGGTGGGATCAACCCCAAATATTCCAGACTCCTCTATGGAGTTTTTCTCACAACAAGTCTCCCACCAATCTTTGACATGGGGGACAACCTTCAGGAGTGCAAAGGTGATCTTTTCCTTATTGGAAAAATTGTAACAAATAAATAACCTTCTAGTAGATTTAACTACTTTTCCAAAGCATCTGCATATATCTGACCTTCAAATATGGGAGTATCAAAATTAACTTGTACCTTGAAGGGAGTAGCACCTCCAAAGTGGCCACTTGACGAAGACGCATATGTTGTTGTCGGCAGTTGTCGAAGGATTTGGGGAAAATTATCCATCATCTCATTCCTATGTTGTGCGAGGGATTCCACGAGAAACAACTTGATAGGATATCATGCTCCATCATCTCTCTTTTCTTCCACCATGGGAGGTTGCTTGGGCCGGTGAGAGTGGTTGTCCTCAAGAGAAACTAGCTTGAGACCCAACTCTCTATACCATGACCTCATTGGGGACATGCACTAAGAAACTCTGAGGAGAAGACTGCTCTCATACCACCGATCCATATTATTTTGAGAATGAAATGAAGGTGTAGAAATAACAAGGAAATACACAATGATATTGCAAGAAACACATAGATACAATAACACACAATTTATATTAATGAAAGAAATGTATAGAAATTGTAAAAATAGAGAGTGAATGAACTTGCTAGAATGGTCACAACTTATCTCTGAGAAGAGAAAACCCCAAAAATACAAAACCCTAACCCTAGGAGATGAGACACCGAAATGTTTGTGGGTGTTGGTGGGGGTAGTTAATACGTCAACTTTTCGAGGGCATAAATTTTGCATACGATATTTGTTTTGGGTGCATGGTAGCTCATTGGAAAGGTCTATATGAGAAGTACAAATTTCGACTAGGCCCAGGCCAAATCCTACAACTATCACATGGGCTCCACAACATCAAAGAAACATCATTTAGGGCCTTAAAACGACCTCGAAAGTTCAAGACCCGACAAATCATAGAAAAACTTCCAAGGTAGAAAATTGTGCTTTGAGCTAGGGGATTAGGTGGGTAGCCACCAATATCCACCTGGATCAGATTATCACCCCCAAGAGCTCCAACCAATACTCTTATGATTTCATTGTCAATACACCCCATGTTATGGCTTCCTTGGAGTACAAGTTAACAAATGGCTTGTATTATAAGGATGTCACCTTGACCAACCTGCACTTAGGTCTTTGCCAACTTCCCCTACTAATGTTTCCCCTTTTCTTATCCATTCACACTCTCTTACTACATATGCCCCTCACAACTCTGTAGATTTCAAACATACCCAAACTTCTTCTTTGGACCCAAATGACCAACAAACGTCATCTTTGTAGCCACTATCCATAATGCACATATAGAGCTCCAAGAAATAAGAAGATGCTTTCACTCACCATATTCTCAAACAAAAAATTAATTGAAATCGTTGCCTATTGGGTTGTCACCAATCAATGAATACAACACGGAAGGAGGGATTGTTTGCTATGACCTTCCCCATATTGATCCCCATAGGCATTGTCATGTTCATGCAACCATGATTTAAATCAATTGAAATGCAAGACTATGCATTGCACCTGCTAAGGTACCACGACAACAAATTTGGCAGACACCCAAATTCCGCTACTACTTGTATAATCTCATGATGCACCATTGCAATCAAGCAACATATTCTATCTAAGGTATTTTTTAGGGGTGAAAATTTTCCAATTGGCTATTTTTGGCTATTTTCTTAAAAAATATATATATTCTCCAATTCGTTAAAAATTCACCTATATTTTTACACAAATATGATTAAATTGATAATATTTGCCAAAAATTTGCAAGTTTTAATAGTGAATTATATGTTCTTTTACTAAATATTCGCCTACATATCTATATGTATGACTTTTTAAACTGAAATAGCCACCTAGAATACTATACATAGTTATAATATTTGAATCCTTAAAAAATACTCGGCTTATATCTTTATCAAGAAAAACATTGAATACAAATTCCCCACAACAGTCATTGACCTTAACATCCTCTTGGAATACTCCATTGGTGACAAGTTTGCAAAGGAACTAATGCATTGTGGGGGGGCATCTCTCTATGGAACGAGATCTTTTAGACACAAGTCCAAGAATGAACTAATATATATGATTTCACAGTTTGGTTGCCCAAATTTTTTCTTTACATTGAGTGCATTCAACATTAAATGGCCTGACCTACATTCAATGATGGCTGCTATCCCACCCACTGATGTGAGCAAGCAACAATATTTTCACAATCAAAATATTATCTCCAATCCACATCTTGCATCTCTATACATGCATCACAAGTTCATAACCTTTTGTGATGAGGTCTTGGAGAAACACCTCCATGCAAAATACTATTGGTATAGGTCTATTATCTAACCCTTCTACCAACATCATCGTGTATATAGAAAATTTTATGTAAATCAACATTTTCTAACAATACTTGCATTGATGGGTATGAATGGAAACATAGAGGATTTGCATTTTCATGGTTTCCTATGGTTTCATAATGCACTTGATATGGACATGCTTGATTGGGATCATGCAATTGAGATTGAAAAAGCTAAGGATTACTTTGATCAATATATTGCAACTTGGAATCCAAGAGATGCCCACCATAGGAACCCCTTTGTTCCATGCTCTTTTCTTAATTATCCTTGCTTGTTAGGCATAGAAGACATAGTCAAAACCGATCCAAGTCATGACTATGAAGAGATAGTCAATTGCATTCAATGCCACACAAAATGCATAGAAAGTAGTTGCTTGGGAAAGAAACGAACTAGACATGCATGATATTATAATGCACCATGCTAGTTACATGCCATGTCTAGCCTTTTCATTGACGAGCATGGCAATAAAACCTACAACCTTGTGTGAAATGATGACTGGATAAATAGTCACAACCCTTCCATCCTATCAATGTGGTGCGTAAATATTGATTTCCAACAAGTCCTCTCCCTCCATGCTATTCAAAAGTACATTTCCAAGTATGCATCCAAAGCATAAACAAAGTTTGCAATATTTCAGCATATGCTTCACAGAATTGTCCATGCTACACCTATTCTCAATATTTCCATAATCATAGTTTGAAAATTCCTTACATAAACACTTGTAGATCATGACATAGGAGCACAAAGAAACATGCCATATGTTGCAAAAAGTTCCCCTCACAATCAATAGTCGCTCCTTCTTCTCGTTGAATGCCAGTCGAAAAATTTATAGACGTATCTCACTAGAAAATAACGCATTCTTCCCAACAACAAAGTTCATATAGAATAGTTTTTACATCCATTCATGATACAATCCAAAGCTCTTATAGATGTTTCAAGAGGTTGGTCATATGATGCTTGCCAAAAAAATGAAAAATGGAAATAAAGAGAGCCAAAGGAAATTGTCCATGTTCTACCACACTATTCTACAATGCTCACCATAGATGCATCCTCCAATGTATAATTTTGTAAGAGTGAACTCACGTGATATAAACCTTTCCATAATATTCCATTATACATAGGCACTTCTAATGAAAAACATGTCGACAACAAACCCACCACACCTCTTTCTATTACTCAAGAAAATGATTTTGAAGATGAAATGCAAACCCTACACCCCATGGATTTGGATGAATGGGAAATGCTCTCCTAAATCCACCCTACCAATGACCTCCAAATAAGTTACCTTGACATGGTAGGCCATTGTAACTTTGACAACAACTATAATTGGCACTCTACATCTATGCCCTTCAACTTACAAGAAATAACAATACAATTCATAGAAAACAATCTCTCACACCACCAACTTCCACAATCATGCTATTCTAATGCGCCCTCTTCATACTAATCTAGGAGAGTCATTATTTCTCCTTAACTTGGTAGTTTCTCCCATGCTCGATGCCAAATCATTATTGCACTGGTGAGATTCATACAGTTAGATGGTTCTGTTGGAAAATTGATTGTTTTTTATGTCAACTTCAGAAGAACTCTAGAAACCTATAGAAGTAATGGGTATAATTGAAGAAGTCTCCAAAGTAGTCCCCTTATGGCGTAGCTTTGAGCATGGCCCTCATGGGAAGACACTTTGAAGAAGTCTACAAGAAACCCAGAGGCGAGGTCACAAGGACCAAATTTGACTGAGGAATGTGAGGTTGAAAAATATTACAAGTACATGTAAAACCATCATAAAGAGATATCCCTCGTCATGTCATTTCCAACGGTAGGTGGTATTCCATGTGGTTCCTTACGATTGAGTATTTATGCCCTCATGAAGTTGAAATCCCTGAAGAATGGTTAATAAGCCCCTAAACGATTACAACAAGAAGTTAGAAGTCATTAATTAAAGGGTAAAAAAATTAGAACAAGAATGTACAGGTCGGCCCTAAAGTTAAGGAAAGAAGTCACTTGGAAAAGTATAAATACACTTCAAAAAGATCTCATTAGTACATACACAAGTTCATTGAATATCTATCTCTCAAGTGATATTTTCATAGTGAATTTGAGGAAGCAAATCTGAGGAAGTAAGGAGTGTGGAAGTCTCAGAGTTGAAAAAGTGAAGGGTTTCTCAAAAACCTAATTTAGTTGACCCGTGCGGGTTAGGCTACAGGTGTCCCATGAGGCACCTCCGCGGGTTGTATGACACTCGTCACGCGAGTCCCCACCAGTTGAGTGGTCTCTGTCCAACGAGGTTGAGGAAAATTCAATGAAGATGTTATCTTACACTTGTTGAAGATGATATGCACCAGGTTGGTTTGTTGGTTTGAAATGATATGCTTCAATTTTTCTTCATCAGTAAAGGTATGCATTTTATGTGTTTGTTTTAGGCTTGTATCATGGATGGTTTGGAACATGCTTAAGGCATGTCTGTGAGGCCTTTTGGTGCATGGTTGCATATGGTTTAGGTTCATTTCTTGGTGATATTGATACATGATTGAGACATATCCTTGGTACTTGGTTTGTTAGGGACCTAAGCCCCTAACTTATCATGTAGGTAGAATAATATATTTCCATGTAATAAAGGTCGATACTAGTTAATAAGGCCTATTTAATAAATATGAACAAGTCAATGTAAGAATACATAATAGGATATTTCACTTCTAGAAAGATCTTCCTCTAGAATGTTCTTTAGAAGATAGAATTAGTATAAATAAGAGTAGAAGGTATGAGAGGGATTTGTCTTGAGAATTATTGTAATAGAGCTCTTCTCTGCTGGAGGTTGCCCCCTCGAAGAGGCAAGTGAACATTGTTTCATATCAATAAAGGTATTATTTTGGTTTTGTGGTTCCATATATTATGTTGTTCCGCTGCTATATTTTTGTTCTTTGTTGTTATTCTGCTGGTATTCACTGCAATATTCCTATTTTCTGCTATTATAATGTATTTGGTACCTAACAAGTGGTATTAGAGAACTTTCCTTGGCATGATTTGTGGGTTAATTTTTTTCCCAGGGTAGAGACGTATTCTAGCGTCTTTAAGCTACAAAGATCTGTCGTTCAATGCATAAATCCGTTGTTGGGGCAGCATACACACAAGAAATACAGTAAATACAAGAGGTACTTAAGCTCACATTGTTGGAGACCCTTGCAACCCATGTTGGTACCCCTTCAAGTGGTAGCGCATCAAACAACACATGTATACGGACATGTGCTTCCAAATACCTCTAGTATA
Source organism: Picea engelmannii (assembly GCA_009831015.1). Taxonomy (NCBI): domain Eukaryota; kingdom Viridiplantae; phylum Streptophyta; class Pinopsida; order Pinales; family Pinaceae; genus Picea; species Picea engelmannii. The sequence continues at coordinate 416,884 of ML789785.1, read as the reverse complement.
TCGAGAGACCCCCTATCTATCTTGAAACTAGCCATAGATCAACTGATTGGTCGTCTCACTGTTAAAGTGCCATCGAGAACAACACTCAGAAAGATACTCTCTAGTACCTGGGTAGTTGGGTAGTATGGCTAAGGGCACGGTCTAGCCTCCTTAGTTGGTACCCTGAGATATTGGTCCAAGTACTACTGTTGGGCCCCGCACATATATCAAAGAGCTATAGCACATGGAAAACACTTGTCTGTAGGAACCCTGAAAACCCTAACCCTTGGGAAGGAAACAAAACAGAAAAGGAACAGAGAAGATTTATTTATGTGCAACCTTTTCTCCGACATTCGAGTTGCAAAAATTACAAACAGAAAAGGAACAGAGAAGATCTATTGCCCTCAAACCTTTCCTCCTGCATTCGGGTTGCGAAAATCACTGTACATTTATTTCCTTTTTTCTTTTAAGAATTTTGGCATTTTGATACTACGATATTATTCAGATCTGCATAAAACCCTAGCGAAGTATTAAAAAGAGAGAGAGAGAGAGAAAAAGAAAAGGAAAAAAACAACAAAAAAAGAGCATGGGATTTTACCTCCCTGAACCCTTATTTTAGACCGATCTCATTGGATTTCCCTTTTCGCCCTGATCATTGTGACACCTATCATTTTAAACTTTTTTTATCTCCCCAGACCCTTATTTTAGACTTATCTAGTTGGATTCCCCTTTTCGCCCTAATCGTTGTGATACCTATCATTTTTAACTTTTTTTTTACCTTCTTGCACCCTTATTTGACACTTTTTTCAATTGGTATTAGATCAAGTCCTTCAAAAAACATTTTAATCATTGGAAGGAAGATCATGGAGTATGCTAAGATTGGAGTACCACAGTTGTAACACACCGACGGTGGGGCTTAAAATTTTTGCTTTTCTTAATGGATAGATTCTCCATCCATGATTTTTAATTTAAAAAGTCTGGGACTCGGCCTGATCCTCCGGTCAAGATTCTCCGGTTCTCTAAGTCAAACGAGACTTTGAGACCTTGATAATCTCACCTCTTAATCAAACACATGCTCTTTCGGCCTCTGGTGCAGGTATTATGATACCCGTGACCTTCTCCTTCGTGCTTCAGCGAAGTCTCAGCATTGGCGTTAGCCCCTTTTCTCTTGGTGACCATTGCATATGACCGTGGGTTACGACCAAACACCAATTATGCGATTACGGGTGCAACCAAGAGTGGTTTGGAACCAAACTACTTTTTGCCCCACAATTCACCATGAGCCACCACGTGTCCTTTTGTCAATACCATGGTCTCGATTATGGCCCACCCTCAACTTTTTAAAGTTCAAACACCTTATGTCCCTGCAATGCGACATGACCATTGATCTCACGATCTTGATGGTACTTCTGAACTGACGGCTCAGATCTGTCCCTTTCAAACCTGCAAATTAGATCTGACCCTTTCAAATTGACGGACATGATTTGTTTCACGATTTGGGTTTCAGAGTTTTCAACTCTCAAATCTTTACTTTTCTCCCTATGAAAATCTTCTGAAATGGAAGATCTGCTGACACCTGTCCCTTATATGTGCAGCTACAATATTCTCCGTGAGATCGGCCTTCGGGAGTTTCAATTCTCAAAGTCTCATTTATTCTGGAGTGATTACTCTGAAATGGTAGATCATCTGCCACACATCCTCCCAATCCAACGATTCTGCTTCTGCTTTGGGACTTTGGCCCTTTCAACCAGATCAACAGTCCTTCAGCTCCCTTCTCGATCAACGATCGAGATATCCTTCGGGTCTCCGAACTTCTGAGATCTCAAATCTCAGACTTCACTTCCCCTCTAAGTAAGTGGATTCTTGCCACGTGTCCACTTGAATTGGACGGTTGAGGCTTGCTTCGTGTCTTTACCCGAAATCTACAGATTTGTGCCACCTATCCTCTTGATCTAGTGGCTATGAATTACGTCAGAACTCTACCCGGAACCCACCGATCTACGCCACGTCTCTTCTGGGTCATATGGTCCAGATTCACCCTAGACGATCTGACGCTTGAGATTTACTTCAGACGATCTGTCGACTGAGATCTACTTCGGATGACCGAACGATTGAGATTTACTTCGACTCTCCGGCTCTCTAGACTTCGGGAGTCTCAAATATCAACTGAAAACTCTCGAATAGATTTCTTCGGAGTCCACGATCCATCTCCATGTGTCCCTCTGGATCTGGCGGTCTAGATTCACTTCGGGTCTTCGGGGTTCAGAAATCTCAATTCTCAACTGAAACCCCGGTGCGATTCACCTAAAGCTCGTGATCTACTAACGTGTGTCCTCTCTAAATCAATAGCCCTCGTCTCCTTCGGGACTTCGACGTTCGGAGATCTCAGATCTCAGTTTCTCTCGGAGAGGTTTTACCTAGATTTCACGATCTGATGACATGTGTCTTCCCGCAGATCGACGGTTCCTGACTGCTTCGGCCATTCGGGGTTCGGAGATTTCAAACTCTTCTTCTTCGCATTCTCTCGAAGTGCTTCCACCCAGAGTTCACAATCTGTCTCCATACGCCCTTCTAGCGATCGACGATCATGGTTTACTTCAAGATTTCAGTGTTCGATAGTTTCTACCTTTCCACACTCACCTTCTCTCGAAAGGATTTTACCCAAAGTTCATGATTTATCGGCGTGTGTCTCCCACGAATCGACGGCTACAGATCACTTCGGCACTTCGCACTTCGGTAATCTCAACGTGCTCACCAATGCAAACCTATGGAGTGTAATCCTCCCCGACTGTCAGATCTTCAGACACGCATCCCCTACTATCAACAGTCAGGATGAACTTCGACACTTTGGCCTTCGGGAGTTCTCGCTTCACACAATCCATTTTCCTCTGGAGCACTAAACCTCTGAAGTGAAGGATCTGGTGCCACGTGTGTCCTGGCACCAACAACTAGGATGGACTTCGGCACTTCGAGACTTCGGGAGGTTGACTCACTCCTCGATTGGAATCTCTCAGAGTTGGTCAGCGTCGAACTAATTACCTCATAGATATGACGGTCGAGATGGCTCCCGTGCATACTTAGATCTAAGTTCCAGATTAACTTCGAGACTTCGAGGATTTTTACTTCCCTTACGATGAACTTTCTCAAATCGTCAAACTTCCGAAGTCTGAAGGACTCAAGGGGTTGACTCTCGCACGCCTTCTCGTATCCAACAATCACAATGGACCTTGGCTCTTCCTGAACAGTTCTCATTCGTTCGTCTTTCGAACAAAGGAACCTTCCCTTTCGATACTTCAAACTCGCTATTCTTCCTGAGCTTTGTTGGCTTTGAAAGGCTTAAGAGCTTTGCGCTCTTTCCCTTGAACGTAACGCTTAGAAGAATTCTTTCGCGCACAACTTATGCTCATTCCTTAATCTCTAGAACTTAAGTGGTTCTCGGTCTCTGCTTGCCTCGCAGAGAGCCTATGCATACATGCACTATCTCTCCTGAGCTTTAGCAGACTCCTTCCTCCAAGGGACTCAGAATGACTAGGAGGGTCGACATGCATACATGAAACTGTGCCCAAGGTCGACGAACTCACAGTTCGTGGCTTTAGCTTAAGCCACCACAGAGCGCAAGCATTTACGAGTATAAAACATGTCCAATCCATATAATTTCCTACTTGCCTAATTACACAATCAAGCAGATGTGTTTAGTTCTAATTGATGATATCAATCAGAGTTCATTTAATGTCAACCCGGGAAGGTAAACTTAGAAGTGCCACCTATAGGTCTAGAAAGATTTCTAATTTGTCCGAGATCTTTGGTTCTTTTACAAGAACATATTCAACAAGATCTCTTCCAACAAATAAACAAACCTAGATCTAACATTCATCGAGATCCTAAGGTTCTCTTACAAGAACACTTGAATTTTAGGATCTCTTCCAATATTAGAACATCTAATAAAAACTTTGAAAGCTGAAATGAAACAAATCTAAATCTAATAATTGTATGAGGTCTTATGGTTCTCTTACATGAACACTTTCAAATAAGACTCTTCCAATATTAGAACATTTAACAAAACTTAAGAGCTAAAACCAAACAAACCTAAATCTAATAATTGTCTGAGATCTTATGGTTCTCTTACAAAAACACTTTCAAATAAGATCCTTCCAGTATTAGAGCATTTAACAAGACTTTAAAAACTGAAATCAAACAAAAACATAAATTAAATTATACCTAAAATAAGAAAATAAGCATGCAAGTGAGGCCATGGGGGCCCTCCATAACTCCACAAGCACACCATTTCAAAGGAGACTTAGATGTAGAAGCAAAATCGAAGTATGAATCTTTATTTAAAAATCTCCATTACAAATCAACTCTAAGGTTACAACTCTTTCTAATTCTAAGATTACAAGCTTACAATTGAAGGAGGTAACACTCCTATTTATACAAGAGCTATGATAACAAACTCATAAATGTGATCCACTAATCTCTCTTTAGTTCCATACATCTCTCAACCATCTAGACACATAACCGTATCCTCCATGATATTCTCCATGATCTTCTCAATAATCTCTCCATGATCTCCTCAAATTCGAATTTGAACATAGAGTGCCACATAAAGGTGCCTAGGAAGCTTCTTTTGTACCTACACATGTTAACAAACTCATTCTTATTGTTAGGTATAAGTATAAGGATATTATTTTCTAAAGTTTAACTACAAATCCACTTAAAAATGTTAAGAATTGATAAAATTTGGAAAAGCATAGTTATAACCCAAATGAGGTAAATGTAATGATGTGGAAGTGGAATGAAGGTGATATGAAGGTGAAATGGAAGTAATTGTGAAGGTTTTAGTGAATTAATGGAGTGAGAATAGGGACTATTTTGAGACCCTACAAGATCTAAAAAGGGATACAGTATAAATCATTAAGAACACATATACATTCCTGTAACATTCTTAGGATATCCAACTTTAATTCACAGTACCACTTAAATACACAAGATATGTGATTACTTATCTATTACAGGTGGTATCCAACTAATTGACTGTGTGTGTTAATCCTTCCACCTGACCATAGGCTTAAAGGCATTCATTCTTAGCACTCTGGCCACCCTCGTTCCAAGCCATGATATCACCAGGGAATTCTTGCAGTTCTCAAGGACTCTTTCTCTGTTTCAGCCTCTGTTTGGGTTCTGTTCTCTGCAAACTTTCAGAGATTTTCTTCTCTGTTATGGCCTCGACAAGGTTTATCATATGCTCACTCAGCGTCAAGCTCACGTCCTTCTCTTCATTATTCGCTGGAGAGATCTGCACATTCTCCTTATCCATTTGTATATCTTTCTTCCAGGATGGTTCTCGACCCATCCTGTTCCTTCTGTCAGAAGGGAACTCCGATCTACTTGGCCTGTCATACCCAGTGGTACTTTGGGCTGACATTCTGCAATTTTGGCCATGCTTCCATTCATGGGAGTGGTTAATAATTCAACCATTGGTCCTTTCTTCATTAACTGATTTCTCTCCTTGGGATCCGAGGGAGGTTTATTATCCTCATCAAGGGAATTTGGGGTTATTTGATATAATTACCATCCCTTATAGTTTTCACATTCTTTCCTCTAGTGATATCATGGCCAGTACTTTCAAGGTTTAACCCCCACAATCAGTTATTGGCAACTCAAACAATAATACATTTACATTGTGCACATGCCTTAGTATGGTAAATCCTATTTTATGATTAATTACAAGCTGGGGGAAACAAGCGTGTTACAATTCCCTCCCCCTTAAAGAAACACCATCCTCGGTGTTCTTTCTCAAAACATCTGTCATGCCTTTCTCATTCAGCTATTTCAAAAATCTTGATCCTTCTTCCTCGGCCAGGGCCTTTTTTCAGACCTTTAATCTTGGTCACCTTCTTTCAATAATTCTTGGACAACAAGCACATTAATCATAATCTTATGCGAAAACATTGCATAAAAAAAATTCTAGGAAAATTTCATAATCTTAGCACAATAATTATTTGCACAGTTTGTGGATTTGTATCCACGTGGTTGTTTTTTTTATCCAGGCTCATTGTTTTTCCTTGACATACCCATTGGGTGCATGATCCCAATTCAATAGTTTACAAGAACTATCATGGTTTCATCTTCCTTGCGGTCACTCACCCTCCAGGCCCAGGCTCAGGCATCCCCTTCTCTGCTATACAGTCCCTCGGGTGATCCATCTTGCCTTGCCAAGGTTTTCTCGCACATGAAGAATTCCAGAGACTTTGTAGAGTCTTACAGTCGAGGCATCCCTCAGACTTGCTCTGTCGAGGAGTCCCTTCGGCTTTTGTTACCTCAACACAATATATTCTAGGCGATCATGTCTTACCACGGGGTTCTCATGGATCAATAGTAGGCATTTTTCATGCTTTTACAGTTTGACAGCCTTCCGACTCAGCTAAAGTTAGGGACAAAGGTTACTCTCCTTCTCCCGACTCAATAATAGATAGGGGCAAAGGTTACTCTCCTTCTCCCGAGTCAGTATTTATTTCATGCTATCGGATTATACTCTTTCTCACACGTATCACAGACATATAAAAATTCATAAGACATCATCATAAATTTTAAATTCAAAATTTTCTTGTAAATCTGTGACCCACAGATATCCAGATTCCACATTTTGTTTCCATATTTGTTTCACACGGGAAAGAGATTCATAATTATAGGACTTTCCTTCCCATAGTGGTTTGGATCGACAAGAAATTGGTCTTCCTTATGGATTTCAACGTTGCCATATTCAAGACTCCTTTGCTTCCTGCACTTTCAACTTCAATCAGCCAAACAAATTGTTAGTTTCCATGCACATACATTTTATTTCATCTTTATAACGTCATCACAAACAATTTCATAATGTAATTTAGATATCAATTGACCTTAATGAATGTGCCAACATTGGTGGTCACATTCATATCCAATGCACCTTTGCATTGATTTTAAGTTTCCCACACTTTACGACAAGTACTTTGTCATGGTGTGTTGGAGCTTAGCCAAGCTTTTCACCATATGGTTTATTCATTCTCATTCATTGTTACAGTAGGACTATACTTCCCGCTACAGGATGATCACGATTCCCAAATCAGTACACATGAAACTCAAAAGTTTCATATGAATGCCTTTAATCATTCTTCCTCCATTAATAACCAGGGTGCAAACACTCATGGCCACCCAAATTATTTTTCCTTCAGCGCTTACATAATGTAAGCAAAACATTGGAAGGTCCTCCTTTCTTACTGAAAAATCCATTGTCTGCCATCTTATGCAACATGCGTTCCCTCAATGCATTCCATGCAGCATGCCATCTATGCGCACTTTTGTTTCCAATCGTTCCTTGATTGGTCCATGTATTCATGACATATCAGTTCATGAATTCTTCCGAGGATTACAATCAATGTTTACTACCAGAGGTTCACACCTCCATCATTTAGGTTATCCTTCCTTAATCATACCCTACTTGGGTATCCAAGGCATAAAACTTCCTTTCAACGTTCCATACATAACATTAAGACCGTAAAACATTTCAGAAGGGATTCTTACCCAATCCTTTCATGTAGAAATTTCAATACAAATTAAGTATTTCCCGCGATTATCCTGATCTAACAATTATATGCCATTGTTAAATACATAATCGCTTCTACTATTATTCTTGCGGAAATTAAACCACAATCACAAAGTGAAATATCAAGAACACATAACACAAAAGTTTTATCGAGAAAGCGTAAAGATAAAAACCCCACTGTCATATATTATGTATATCATGGATCATGAAACAATCTCATACAAAACTCTAATCCAAGAGCTCTCAGTACAATACAATCGACTCACACTGTCATACAAAAATTGACAAATACATGTGCCAATTCTCTGTGTCCAGACAACCCGCCTCCTCTGCACAATCCCTACAATTATAATTCTCACAAATGAATTCGAATTGCCTAGTTTACACATGCTCATGAGCATATCCACTGCATGTGTGATTGCATGAATGCACTTCACTCAAATCAAAACTGATAGCCAAACTGTCCCTTTCACCTGTTATCTCAACTAGGTCTCCACTGGATCTGACATGCATGTAGTTAACCGTGGTGAATCTTCAGTTGCATGTGAGTTCACTGATTTTGAATTAATTAATAATTAATTCACTGAACTCTCACTAGTGTAAGTTCAGTTACAACTAGTACAATTGGGATTAACTCACTTAACTGAGTTAAACTACTTCACAACTCTCATAACTACACTTATAACTCTGTTACAACTTCAAGTCACCTCCATGTCTTACCAGCCAACCTTTGAACTAAAATTTCCCATAGTTAACTGATTTTCCATTTCAGTTAATTATTTCAAGTAATTATGAGATAATAGATTAATATTTATTGTCCAATTTATTTAAGGGAAAATTAAATTAGACACATGTTTCTTGTTGACTTTTCAACACTCCCTCTCGACAAGAAAAGGATTATCCTTCACCCCAATCCTGTCTCTATGATATTCAAATTTGCTCCTGGTGAGCGCTTTCATCAGAATGTCTGCATCCTGATCTTCCGTAGGAATGTATTGAAGAAACATGATCTTCCGCTACACACAATCTTTGAGATGATGATACCGGATATCTATATGCTTAGATCTATCATGAAACAAAGGATTAATCGAGAGTTTAATGCAACTCTGATTATCACAATGAATCACTGTCGAATCTAAATGAGAACCAAACAAACCAACCAAGATCTTTCTCATCTAGATAGCCTCACATGAATCTTGACTCACTGCCATGTATTCCGCTTCCGCTGAACTAAGTGCCACGAATCTTTGTTTCCTGCTGCACCAAGAAACAACTGTAGATCCGATACTAAAGATCCCCCTTGATGTGCTCTTTCTGTTCATTGGGCTGCCTGCCCAATTTGCATCCGTGAAGCCATGCAACTTCACCTCATTCGTCTGTCTGTACCATAATCCATACTCATATGTTCCCTTCAGATATCTCAGGACATGCTTACCCGCCTTCCAAAAGAGTTTGGTAGGCTTAACCATCGCTTGACTTAGTTGGTTAACTGCATAGCAAATGTCTGGTCTCGTGTTCACTCAATACATTAGCGAACCTACTAACTATCGATAGACAGTAGCATCCTCTTTCCTCCAGTTTCCTAGAAGAGGAGTATCCATGGGTTTGCAACCCTCCATGTGAAACTTACTCAGTATCTCCCTTGCATACTTTCCTTGAGACACAAAAAGTTCACCATCTCGCTGCCATATTTCCAATCCAAGGAAATAATGAAGAAGGCCCAAATCCTTCATCTCGAACTCCTTTGCAAGGTCCTCCTTGCATGAGTGTATCAGCTGCTCATCACCAGTCAGTATTAAATCATCAACATAAAGAACAATGATTAAGAGCTTACGCTCCACCAAAATTTGGTATAGGTTTGCATCCGCTTCACTTTTGGTGAAGCCCAATCCGGTGAAATAGTTGTCTATCCGAGTGTACCAAGCACGGGGTGCTTGCTTCAACCCATACAGTGCTCTCTTGAGTCTGCACACATGTGAATCTCTGTCAAAGGTCTCAAAACCTTCTGGTTGTTCAATGTACACTTCTTCCTCAATGATCCCATTGAGGAATGCAGTTTTTACATCCATTTGATGAATGTGACAGCCCATCTGCGCTGAGAGTGCAAGGATGGATCTTATGAAAGAGTACCTTGCAGCAGGTGCAAAGGTCTCATCATAATCTATCCCCTCAATCTGTGATAAGCCTTGATCCACAAACCTGGACTTGTATTTCTCCGCACTCCCATCAACAGCTTGCTTTACCTTGTAGATCCATCTTGAACCTACCACTGATTTTTCGACCGGTCTTGGAACAATTTCCCATGCACTATTTTTGACAATGGAGTCATACTCCTCTACCATAGCATCAACCCAAGTGGGGTCCTGCATTTCTTCCTGAAAGGAATATGGTTCAGTCACAATACATTTTCTCATGAGAGCCATGTATCCAACAAATCAATCAGGAGACTGTCTCTGTCTGAACTATGAAGTAGGGGCTCCTACATTCTGTGCAACATCTAGTCTCAATTTGTCATCTTTCATGGTGCAATTTCTGCCATTTCTAATGGATGGCTCTGCTTGAGTGGTTTCCTCCACTCCATGAACCTCCTCATGCGGCTGATCCACATCTTGAGATTCATCCTTGGGAACCAACAGTTCCTCTTCTGCATGCAATTCTAGCTCCCTCTCAAGCGACAACCGCATGGCTTTCCCCTCATTGAATTTTATATCCTGTCGCATAACAGTCATCTTACTGTTCGAAAAATACACACGATAATTATGGTGTGTTTCTGTGTACCCCACAAATATTCCAACTTTAGCAGTCATTTCCAGCTTATTTCTGGAATCCTTGGTCACATGCACATAAACATATGAGCCAAAAATTTTAAAATGAGAAACATCAGGTTTCTTACCAGTGAAAGCTTATTCAGGTGTACTCATGCCAAGTACTCTACGAGGACAATGGTTTTACACATAAACCGTAGTATTGTATGCTTCTGCCCACAAATGCATTGGTAGGCCCTGATCATGCAACATCGCTCGTGCAACACCCACAATTGTTATGTTCTTTTTCTCCGCGACCCCATTTTGTTGTGGGTTATGAGGTGCTATGATTTCTCTTTGAATTCCTTCTCTGTTGCAGAAGTCTTTGAATTCTTTAGAGATGTATTCTCCACCATTATCTCTCCTTAGAGCTTTCACTTTCATCCCTGACTCTTTCTCCACCAATGCTTTAAACTCACAGAACTTTGAGAATGTTTGATCATTCTTATGCATGAAGAAGATCCATCATTTACGAGAAAAGTCATCAACAAAAATAACATAATACTTATGTTTTGTTGTTGAAGCAACCGAGAATGGTCCACACATGTTTGTGTGAATTCTCTCCAAAATCACCGAAGCACGGTTCTCCTTTTCATGAAAAGTGGACTTTACATACTTCCCCAGGGTGCACCCCTTGCACTGATCTAACTGAGCAAGTGTTCCCCTTGGAAGTCCAGTGGATATTTGTTGCATGATCTTCAAGGCTCCATGATGAAGATGGCCCAATCGCCTATGCCATAATTCACCCTCATCCCAACTCACCACTTTTTCTACCTTGCCCATCATGGCAGCACATCCATCTACTTCCAGCATGTAGAGATTCTTAACTCGAATCCCTATCTTCTTGACTTGACCCGTTGCTTTATGTCGCAGGAAAGCTTTTCCATCATTGAAAACAACGTCATAGCCTCTGTCCTCCAACATTGCGACTGAGACCAGGTTTTTCTTCAGACCTGGAACATGCATAACATTTTTCAATTGAAATGGTTTACCTAACTCCCTCATTAAGGTAATGGTACCAGTACCAGTCGCACTGTATCGTCCATCGTCACCCATCTCTATATGCATTCTGAGATCTTTCTCCTCCAAGTCATTGAAAGACTCTTTATCTCCCATCATGTGGTAGGAAGTGCCACTATCTAAATACCACACCAATCCTGATGCACTTGAATCCATGCATGCGATCAAAGAGAAGTCAAGTTCAAATTGCGAGACAAGAGCCTCACCTGTTGCAGCTCCAACAACCATCTTGTTCTTCCTCTTCTGTAGACAGTTAGTAGCGAGATGCCCATGTTCGTGATAGTGAAAACACGTCACTTTGGACAAATCCAACTTCTTGACTTTAGACTCAGATTTTGAATGGAATTTCTTCCCTTTCCCTTTCCTTGCCTTGTCAGTCAAAGCACAATCCTCTTCATCATCACGCTTTGATGAAGATCCATCTCTGGTGTTCTGCCTAAACTCTTCTTGTACTAGATCTGACCATAGTCGTTCCCAATCTGGCAATTTTTCCCTTCTATTGATAGAGCCTTGATAATTGTGCCAACTCTTGGGAAGTCCTAGGAGAGCCAAGCTCACTAAATCATCAACAACGACTTTTATTCCCACACTTCCAAGATCATCCCGACATTAGACAAACTTTATGAGATATTTTGGAATGGAGTCTCCCTTCTCCATCTTGATCTTCCTGAGTTTATCTTTGAGCGCCAATTTCCTATGGTCGTTGTTGTTTTGGAACATAACAGTCAAAACCTTCCACATTGCATGTGGTGTGATTTTCCCATGGAGACTTGAGACAATGTGGTCTCGTACTCCCTCCAATAGAATCCTCCTCGCCTTTGCCACTTTATTTTGCCATGCATCAAGATTTGCAGTGTCTCTCGCATCTGGCTTAGGAAGATCTTTGTCAATGTATTCCTTCAAGCCATTGTCTTCGAGTACTACCTCCATCCTATCCTTCCAATCAATGTAGTTCGAGTTTCCCTCGAGTGCATACTCCAACCTCAAGCCATTGAAAGACATTTCGATCTTGAATCAAATGTAGCACCAAGAAAGTCCTGCAAATTCGAATGTTATCCATTCACAAACTCAACTGCTGCAATCCCTCTTTCCCTGGGAGGTTCGCACCTCACCTATGTCTAACCTGAGGGAAGTTCTCACCTCACTTGTGTCTAGCTTGCGAACTTGTTGAGGGAGTTCGCACTATAATGCACAATGGGGTGAGGGAGGTTCACACCTCTCCTTTGAGCATCTCGTGAGAATCTTAATGAAGTTCGCACCTCTCCTTTGAGTAGGGTGTGAGAATTTTTACTCTCAGAAATGTGCGAAGTTTTTAGTACTAAGGTTCGCACCCTGCCAGAGACGGGACCTGCGAAAATACTATTATTTTCGCACCTCACTTCCGTGGCTCCATGGCTCTGATACCATGTAGAAATTTCAATACAAATTAAGTATTTCGTGTGATTATCCCGATCTAACAATTATATGCCATTGTTAAATACATAATCGCTTCTACTATTATTCTTGCGGAAATTAAACCATGATCACAAAGTGAAATATCAAGAACACATAACACAAAAGTTTTACCAGGAAAGCATAAAGCTAAAAACCCCACTATCATATGTTATGTATATCTTGGATCATGAAACAATCTCATACAAAACTCTAATCCAAGAGCTCTCAGTACAATACAATCATCTCACACTGTCATACAAAAATTGACAAATACATGTGCAAATTCTCTGTGTCCAGATAGCCTGCCTCCTCTGCACAATCCTTGCAATTAGAATTCTCATAAATGAATTTGAATTGCCTAGTTTTCACATGCTCATGAGAATATCCACTGCATGTGTGATTTCATGAGTGCACTTCACTCAAATCACAACTGATAGCCAAATTATCCCTTTCACATGTTATCTCAATTAGGTCTCCATTGGATCTGATATGCATGTAGTTAACCATGGTGAATCTTCAGTTGCAAGTGAGTTCACTGATTTTGAATTAATTAATAATTAATTCACTGAACTCTCACTAGTGTCAGTTCAGTTACAACTAGTACAATTGGGCTTAACTCACTTAACTGAGTTAAACTACTTCACAACTCTCATAACTATACTTATAACTCTGTTACAACTTCAAGTCACCTCCATGTCTTACCAGCCAACCTTTGAACTCAAATTTCCCATAGTTAACTGATTTTCGATTTCAGTTAATTATTTCAAGTAATTATGACCTAATAGATTAATATTTATTGTCCAATTTATTTAAGGGAAAAGTAAATTAGACACATGTTTCTTGTTGACTTTTCAACACTTCATACCTTGTGCCACATAGGCATGAACATTTTTATACCAGTTTTGGTTGTTAACACCCCCTTTGATATTATCCCATTAGTGGTGCTCCATGGGGACTTTTAAAGTCCCTTCAACAATCTTTCAACAAGAACCTTCTCATAGTCATCCTCTGATTGAGGCTTTTCGTTATTGGCAACTGTCTTTCTCAATAGTTCCAATCTATTTCTTTCTACACATGATATACATCATAAACACATTAGTCACCATGTAAATTAAAAATTCAACTGCCATAGCATTTAAATTAATAAAACATTTTTAGACATGTCCTAACATATTTGTATGCACTTCATCACATTATCCTTAATGTTTTCATGTGTGCAATACCAACAGTTCTCAACGGTTTCTGCAGTAATACAATCCTCATCACTCTGGTGTCAAAACATCTACTTCTATTAGTAAATCATCTTTATCATTCCAGAGGGAACATAACAGATAACAAGAAAAGAGTTAGGGCTCTCCCCTTCCTCCAATTCTTTCTACACCGCCTGTGGCTTTTCAGCTTAGCTGAGTTATCTCTAAAGGCCTTACTGCCTTTTCTTAACATGGCTTCAACCAAGCCTATTCAATCAAACATACTCCTTTATTCATCCATTAGTCTCCTATTCATTACATGATGCTTTCAAAATATAATCCAGGATTCTTATATATATATGTGTGTGTGTGTGTGTAAGCTTGTAGTTCACTACTCAATTTCTCAGCAGTTACTAAGGTCGTGACTTTGACCCCCTGAGTCCTGACAGAGTTTTCACAAATTTCTTCCACAAGGGACTCCTTCAACATGCAACTTCCTTATTGCACATCCATCACTATCTGTGTTGGACTCAACCTTGAGTTAGCTTTTATCTGTTTACCAAATATTCCCTAAGGAATATAAACATGCATATTTGTCATGTACCCAAATTATGTATCCATACATATTCTGGTTTTGTTAACTTACATCCATAATGTACTTAACCATATTCATAATCCTAAACCTTCCTATAGCGATCATAGGTATGTTTCACAGCCCACCTACATCTCTACTTTTAAGATCACTCAACTCAGGATTGTTCACAATCCTTCTCATGTGATTCTTAAAGGCACAATCATTTGCCTCTTATTATGACAATGGAGCATCTTTGCTCATTTATCCTTTTTATCTTATTATATTAGTATTTTCCCGAGGAAAGAGAATACATTCCCCCTCAAGCTATTATTTGGAACATAACTTTCATGACTCTTTGGAATGGAGTCAGCCATGAATCCATAGTATTCATTTATTCTAGACAAGAGTAATTCTTGCTTTATATTTCACTCATCAGGGCAACCATATTGTACTTATAACTATACTCTTACATCATACATGAGAATCACTTGCACGTTTAATATCATTCGTACCTAACTGGTATTAATATCAGGCTTCATATTAGGAAGCTCCACAATGCATTAAACCCATGCACTCAAGCATAATTGAACACAGGCAAGTATTCATCATGCTAGCTTATTGCTTGCACCTTTTTCCATATCATTCACACACATGGACATATCAAGCTTCTATATCCTTTTCCCAAGGATCTTCCAATCATCCTTATAATCATGTATACACATTTGTGTATAAGTAGGTGCATCTCTTGCACCTTTTTACCTCATACATTCTCTTGATAGTTTAATTTCATCATTAATGTCCTTTAGTTTGAGATTTCAGTCACTTACAAGACTAATCTCATGGTCATATCTCGTATTGATGTTGCCTTCTCTTATGAAAATGACCAACTAGAGTCACTTTCCTTTTTATGTGACAACGTCTAGCAAGAAAACCTTCTTGCCTCAGCGTCCATAAGGTTTTTCCCATCTCACTTTTCTCTGGTCACGACGAGTTATATACTCCGATTTTAATTTAAAGCAGTAACTATAACTGCCAAGGATCCTACCTTATCCTATCAGATTCCTTTAAGCCCACAAAGGTATTAACCAATATATAATCCACCATCATCAGTGCTTGAAGTTCCAACTTCCCATGCTTAGAAGCATTGTTATGAACACCAGGTCATCCGTCCTTCGGGATTCAACTGCTTTTGACAGAACCCTGCCACCTTCAACTATTCACATTCAAGTCTTATTATAAATATTAATTAGCATATCCCTACTTCGGTAAGAGTAGTTATCACTTTGACAAAGGGCTAAAGAAATTCTTCTACTGAAATTCGACAAGAATTCCCAAAATCACAGGTTCAATCTGCAGTCCTTCTCCTCAAGGAGTAAATGTAGATAACAATATCTCCTTACGCGACTCGTCCATGAGCCCAAGTAGGCCAAGTTTTGCAACCATGCTTTGATACCAATTTGTAACACACCCACGACGGGGCATAAAAAAAATTGTTTTTCTTAATGGACAGATTCTCCATCCAGGATTTCTAATTTGGAAAGTTTGGGACTCAGCCCAACCCTCCGGTCAAGATTCTCTGGTTCTCTAAGTCAAACAAGACTTTGAGACCTTGATAGTATCACCTCTTAATCAAACACAGGCCCTTTTGGCCTCTGGTGCAAGTCTTATGATACTTGTGACCTTCTCCTTCGTGCTTTAGCGAAGTCTCGGCGTTGGCGTTAGCCCCTTTTCTCTTGGCGACCATTGCATATGACCCTGGGTTTCGACCGAACGCCAATTACACGATTGCAGGTGCGACCAAGAGTGGTTTAGAACCAAACTTCTTTTCACCCCGCAATTCACCACGAGCCACCATGTGTCCTTTTGTCAATACAGTGGTCTCGATTGCGACCTGCCCTCAACTTTATAAAGTTTGAACACCTTTTGTCCCCGCAATGCGACGTGACCATTGATCTCACGATATTGATGGTACTTCTGAACTGATAGCTCAGATCTGTCCCTTTCAAACCTGCAGATCAAATCTGACCCTTTCAAATCAACGGACATGATTTGTTTCGCAATTCGGGTTTCAGAGTTTTCAACTCTCAAATCTTTACTTTTCTCCGTATGACAATCTTCTGAAATGGAATATCTACTGACACCTATCCCTTTAGATGTGCATCTATGATCTTCTCCATGAGATCATCCTTTGGGAGTTTCAATTCTCAAACTCTCGTTTATTCCGAAGTGATTTCTCCAAAATGGCAGATCGTCTGCCACACATCCTCCCAATCCAACGGTTCTTCTTCCGCTTCGGGACTTTGGCCCTTTCAACCAGATCAATAGTCCTTTAGCTCCCTTATAGATCAACTATCGATATCTCCTTTAGGTCTCCAGACTTCTGAGATCTCAAATATCAGACTTCACTTCCCCTCGAAGTAAGCAGATTCCTATCACGTGTCCACTTGAATCGGATGGTTGAGGCTTGCTTCGGGTCTTTACCCGAAATCTACGGATTTGTGCCACCTGTCCTCTTGATATAATGGATATGAATTACATCGGGACTCTACCCAGAATCCATCGATCTACGCCACATCTCTTCTGGGTCATACGGTCCATATTCACCCCGAACGATCCGACGCTTGAGATTTACTTCGGATGATCTGATGACTGAGATTTACTTTGGATGATCTTATGACTGAGATCTACTTCGAATGATCGGATGGTTGAGATTTACTTTAGCTCTCCGGCTCTCTGGACTTCAGCAGTCTCAAATCTCAACTGAAAACTCTCGAATAGATTTCTCTGGAGTCCACGATCCGTCACCACATGTCCCTCCGGATCTAGTGGTCCAGATTCACTTCGGGTCTTCGGGGTTCAGGAATCTCAATTATCAACTAAAACCCCATTGTGATTCACCCGGAGCTCGCGATCTATTAACGCGTGTCCTCTCTAAATCAACGACACTCGTCTCCTTCGGGACTTCAGCCTTCGGAGATCTCAGATCTCAGTTTCTCTCGGAACAGTTTTACCCGGAGTCCATGATCTGATGACATGTGTCCTCCCGCGGATCGACGGTTCCCAGTTGCCTCAATTGTTCGGGCTTCAGCGATTTCAAACTCTTCTTCTTCGCATTCTCCCGGAGTGCTTCCACCCAGAGTTCATGATCTGTCACCATGCACCCTTCTAGCGATCGACGGTCATGGTTTACTTCGGGATTTCAGCGTTCGGGAATTTCTACCTTTCCACACTCACCTTCTCCTAAAAGGATTTCACCCAGAGTTCATGATCTATCGACGTGTGTCTCCCACCAATCGATGGCTACAGATCACTCTGGGGATTCACGCTTCGGGAATCTCAACGTGCTCACCAATGCAAACCTCCAGAGTGTAATCCTCCTGGAGTGTCAGATCTCCGAACACACATACCCTACTATCAACGGTCATGATGAACTCCAACACTTCGGTCTTTAGGAGTTCTTGCTTCACACAATTCATTTTCCTCCGGAGCACTAAACCTCTGAAGCGAAAGATCTGGTGCCACGTGTCTTCTAACACCAATGGCTAGGATGGACTTCGACACTTCGGGACTTCGAGAGGTTGACTTACTCCTCGATTGAAATCTCCTGGATTTGGTTAGCGCCAGACTGATTACCTCATAGATCTGACGGTCGGGATGGCTCCCAGGCATCCTCATATCTAAGGTCTAGATTAACTTCGAGACTTCGAGACTTTTACT
Organism: Picea engelmannii; assembly: GCA_009831015.1. Classification (NCBI taxonomy): domain Eukaryota; kingdom Viridiplantae; phylum Streptophyta; class Pinopsida; order Pinales; family Pinaceae; genus Picea; species Picea engelmannii. Next base: position 398,587 of record ML789785.1, on the reverse strand, counting down.
TCCCTTACGATGAACTTTCTCAATTCATCGAACTTGCGAAGTTCGAAGGACTCAAGGGGTTGACTCCCACACTCTGTCTCGTATCCAACGATCACAACAAACCTTGGCTCTTCTCGAATAGTTCTCGTTTGTTCGTCTTCGAACAAAGGAACCTTCCCTTTTGATACTTCAAACTCGCTATTCTTCCTGAGCTTTGTTGGCTCTAAAAGGCTTAAGAGCTTTGCCCTCTTTCTCTTGAACGTAACACTTGGAATAATTCTTCTGCGCACCCCTTATGCTCATTCCTTAATCTCTAGAACTTAAGTGGTTCTTGGTCTCTGCTTGCCTCACAGAGAGCCTATGCATACGTGCACTATCTCTCCTGAGCTTTAGCAGACTCCTTCCTCCAAGGGACTCAGAACAACTAGGAGGGTCGACATGCATACATGAAAATGTGCCCAATGTTGACGAACTCACAGTTCGTGGCTCTAGCTTAAGCCACCACAAGGCACAAGCATTTATGAGTATAAAACATGTCCAATCCATATAATTTCCTACTTGCCTAATTACACAATCAAGCAGACGCAAAAAGGGATACAGTATAAATCATTAAGAAAACATATCCATCCCTGCAACATTCATAGGATATCCAACTTTAATTCACAATACCACTTAAATACATAAGATATGCGATTACTTATCTATTACAGGTGGTAGCCAACTAACTGACAGTGGGTGTTTGTCCTTCCACCTAACCATAGACTCAGAGGCATTCATTCTTATCACTCTGGCCACCCACGTGCCAAGCCATGATATCACCAAGGAATTCTTGTAGTTCTCAAGGACTCTTTCTCTATTTCAACTTTTGCTCGGGTTCTGTTCTCTGCAAACTTTCAGATATTTTCTTCTATGTTATGGCCTCGATGAGGTTTATAAGATTCTCACTCAGCGTCAAGCTTGCGGCCTTATCTTCATTATCCGTTGGAGAGATCTATGCATTCTCCTTATCCATTTGTATATCTTTCTTCCAGGGTGGTTCTCGGCCCATCCTGTTCCTTTTGTAAGAAGGGAACTCCAGTCAGCTTGGCCTATCATACCCAATGGTACTTCGGGATGACATTCTGCAATTTTTTCCATGCTTCCATTCATGGGAGTGGTTGATAATTCAACCACTGGTCCTTTCTTCATTAACTGATTTCTTTCCTTGGGATCCGAAGGAGGTTTATTATCCTCATTAAGGGAATTTGGGGTTATTTGATATAATGACCCTCCCTTATAGTTTTCACATTCTTTCCTATAGTGATATCATGGTCAGTACTTTCAAGGCTTCACCCCCACAGTCAGTTATTGGCAACTCAAACAATAATACATTTACACTGTCCACATGCCTTAGTATGGTAAATTCTATTTTATGATTAATTACAAGCTGGGGGAAACATGGGTGTTACAATAGTTTAATTGACATAACTATTCCTTCTGAAGAAGAATGATGAAAACATATGTACAAACACAAGGATTTGATATCTGGCAAGCAGTAGTAGATGGATACACAACACCTGCCACTACTCCAACCGATAGAGACACGAAGAAACTTAGTGAAAACAATTTGAACGCAAAAAATGTTATTTTGAATGGCCTTGATGAATCAATATATGTCAAAATTATGTAGTGTGATACTGCAAAGGATCTTTGAGACATACTTCAAAACATTTACGAAAGAGATGCTAAAGTAAAAGGGTTCAAGATTCAAACATATAGAGGTAAGTTTGAACAATTGATTATGAACGAAGATGAAGATATTGCAACTTACTTTCTACGAGTTGATGTAATAGTACTAAATGTTATTAAAGGATTTGGAGAAGAAATTAAAGAACCAGTAATTGTTTAAAAGGTATTGAGGTTTCTTCCAATGAGATTTGATCCTAAAGTCTCATCCCTAGAAGAAAGATCAGATCTTGCTATCTTGAGCATGGAGGAGTTACATGGAATCCTTGCAGCTTATGAAATGAGAAAAGAGAAGGATAATCCACCCAGTAAGGAAGCAACTTTCAAAGCATCTAAGAAGGCAAAGAAGAACAAGAAAAATTCAAAGCCAATTTGTAGTTGTAATGATTATTTAGATGAAGATGAATAAATAGCCAACATCATAAGGAAGTTGAGGAGAGGAACCAACAAGTACAAAGGTATGCTTCTCTTAATATGCTTTAATTATGGTAAACTTAGTCATTTTGTTTCTAAATTTCGTTATGATAAGAAGTCAGATAGTGATGAAGAAGAATCTCTCAAGAAAGAAAAGAAATATAAAAAGGGAGACAAGAGAAGAAACAAAAAAAAATCCTTCAAGAAAAGTCTCTACTCAAAGGAGGGCAGTTCCTCATTGGATGAGGCTGATGATAGCGATAGTGAAGAAAAATATTAGGTAGATCTTGAAGCATAACTAATCAACGCCTTAAGTGAACTAAAGAAAGAGAGGAAGAAAAACAAATCACTCAAGGGAGAATTACTCAAGTTAAAAGAGAGTTCTCGAGGTTGTAACTCTGAATAAGATCAACATATGATTATAAACCTAAAATTCCAAGTGGAAGAAGCCAGAAGGATTGAAGAAATACTCAAATCCAACTAGAATAAAAAGAGAAAGAGAATGAGATCTTGGAGATAGAAATAGTTTCACTAAGGAAAGAAGTTCATAAAAGAGACATGTAGTAGAACAACACCAAAATACTAGATGGGATCATAATCGCTCAAAGGCCTTATCATGATAGGTTTGGAATAGGATACAACCAAACTGTAAATGTGTTGAACCTGCACAGAATAGATCTAGCTAAAAATGATACACACATTTGCAGAGAGAATTTGACAAAGAAGAAGAAGGAGAGAAAGAATGAAATAATTCTCATTAACCATTTTCCATACTCAAAGAGTGAATAATTTACAATAGATATAGGATACTTGAGTAAATAATGCACCATAGTGGTGGTCTAGAGTGATCTGGACACACACCAACAGTTACGGGAGTGAACTACCACCTAGTCTAGTCTCGCAGGTAGTTACGGGAGTGAACTACCACCTAGCTGAGTTAACTAGTCAACTAGTCTTCAATTAACTGACTGAACATAGTGTAGTGAGGATTAGATCAAGGAATCAAGGATAATGCGCCATTCTGGTGATGATCCCAAGGAAAGTGTGCATTATCATGGTGATGATCCCAATGTTGCATGGTGACAAAACCAATGCAGCATCTAGACTCAACTCAACTAGTCAAACTGAAGTGTCAACTGAAAGAGAATATTATCCAGGTGGAATATTCTCCCCTAAAATATAGGAGAATGGATAATGACTCATTATGACTAATAAACAAGGAAAATCCTTAGGAAAAATAAATCCTAGGTGTGTGTGAAGTAACTCCAACACCCCCTGAACGTCACTATGGTGAAAATAAAGAATGGGTCCCGGCAACGAGGCCATGTTAGGTACCCAAATACAAAAGATACATTGAAATAAAGTGAGGAAGGAGGGAAAACCTCATGGTAAAACCTCCCCCTCAAGGTACAATGTATGTAAAAATAAGAACTACAGTTGCTAGGCAATTGTGTCCTTCACTCCAAGAAGACCTTGCAACTGTGCAAGTTTGTGCTCGTTGAAGATTTTGTTGAAGATGTAGATGTCTGTACAGATCTAATGAAGTAGATGCACCATTGATATTTCCACACATATCCACTTTATCTTCTTGTAATGAAGAATATCCAAATAAAGTTTGGATGAAACTTTGAAAACCGTGGGGCCTTTTATGAAAAAAATGTTTAAATTTTGTTGATTTTAAAAAGATCATAACTTCACTTTCCGGACTCCGTTTCGGACGATTGGTTTTTTGAAATTGGATATTTTCCTGAGAGGAATTCAAATATTCAATTTGTTTCTACAATTTTTTCTCAAAAAAGATCATAATTGAGTCTGATGTGCTCGACTCCCTTTTTGTCTCCTGAGATGCATGCATTGTGCATGGAAAAGTGTCTGCATGTGACCCCTAAGATGCATGCCATATATCTTCCACATGAAATTCAAAAAACAAATCTAAAATGGAGTAGACATCATCTTCAATTAATGGAATACAAATTTGTGCAAATACTTGTGTATAAGACTCTTTAGAATAAAATGTTTGATCTTGCGATGGCTTCTCTTATGGCTCTATTTGTTCAACCTCTCCACAAGAATGAATGTATTCACAATCTTCTTTATTCCAAAATAAAACCTCCAATCTTCTCATTAATTCTTTTGGAGTTGATTCTTGTGAGTCATCATCTACTTGATGGAGAATTTCAAGAGAAATAAAATAGAGGATACATCCTATGGCTATATCTTGTCTATTGAGAAAATCATTTTTCTCATCGGCAGAATCGAGGTCTACTTCCATTGCCATGGTTGTTTGGTACAAGCCTCTGCATTTGAGCAGAAGAAATTTTTTTGGCTTCCATTCCAAATAGTTATGAGGCATGAGAAGTATTTCCGACAAATAATCCATCTTTTTGTTGTCTTCAATCTTTTGTACCTGCAAAAAAAATTGGTGTAGCTTTTTCTTAGCAGTCTATCGGATCTGATACCATGTAAATGTGTTGAACTTGCACATAATAGATCTAGCTAAACAATGATACACACATTTGTAGAGAGAATTTGAGAAAGAAGAAGGAGAGAAAGAATGAAAGAATTCTCATTAACCATTTTCCACACTCAAAGAGTGAATAATTTACAATAGATATAGGATAAATGAGTAACTAATGCGCCATAGTGGTGGTCTAGAGTGATATGGACACACACCAATAGTTACGGAAGTGAACTTCCACCTAGTCTAGTCTCTCAGGCAGTTACGGGAGTGAACTGCCACCTAGTTGAGTTAACTAGTCAACTAGTCTTCAGTTAACTGACTGAACAGAGTGTAGTGAGGAGTAGATCAAGGAATCAAGGGTAATGCACCAGTTTGGTGATGATCCCAAGTAAAGTGTGCATTATCATGGTGATGATCCCAATGTTGCATGGTGACAAAACCAATGCAATATCGAGACTCAACTCAACTAGTCAAACTGAAGTGTCAACTGAAAGAGAATATTATCCAGGTGGTATATTCTCCCCTAAAATATAAGAGACTAGATAATGACTAATTATGACTAATAAACAAGGAAAAACCTTAGGAAAAATAAATCCTAGGTGTGTGTGAAGTAACTCCAATACAAACATATGCAGATAAGGGTTCGATCTCTATGACTACAGAAGTGGAAGCATAACAAAATACTTATGTTGAAGTCACCAGAGGATCCACCAAGAAGGAATAATGAAAGTCTTCAAATGAGAACACTCTAGAAATTGAAAGAACTCAAGAATAATATTATAGAAGAATGGCATAGAAGACCAGGGATTCAGAATCAACAACTGGCCATGGAAACAAATCAAGAAGAAAACTATAGAAGAACATCACCATTCAAAAGATCTCTTAGGTATCAAACTATCTTTCTTGGTTCATGTTATTATTGTAACAATTTTGGGTAGAAAGATATAAACTGCAAAGCTTATGATAAGAAAAGAAGCAATCATGAAGGTTACTCTAGAACTAATCATCTCAGAAAACCTCATGAAGTGTATAACAAAAACTATAACAGTTTTAGATCACTAGAAGAAGAAATAGAATGTTATAAATACAAAAATTTTGGACATATGTCCAAAGATTGCAGGTTGACTGCTCCCCCAAAGGAACCAAAGAAGGATTTCAACAATCACACAAAAGAACCATCAAGAATATTGAGAAGGAAACAAGATAAAATGAATGTTGAAGAATGTTCTATTTCTCTACAATCCCAATGCAAAAGAAGTGATCGGTACGTTGAAAGTGGTTGTTCAAAGCAAATTACACATGTGACAATAACATATTTATAACTATGAAGAAAGAAAGAGATGGATCAGTTTCATTTGGCAATGAAAAATCAGCCAAAATTATAGGAAAAGGAACAGTGAAGCTTGGAAGTAAAGATGCCAAGGAAGAAAATGTCCTAATTATTGAAAACGTGAAGCATAATCTGCTAAGTGTGAATCAAATGTGTCATCAGGGACATAGACTTATATTTGAATTAGAGAAGTGTGAGATAAGGAAAGAAGGATCAGGAAAATTGGTTGCTACAATAGTAAGGACTCCAAACAACATATACATATGGAAAGGAAAGATGTTGCTTGGGAAAGGAAAATGAAAGTTGGCTTTGGCACAAAAGAATGGGTCACATGACACTAGTACATTTGGGTCAAATTCCGACGGCGCGTTCGACGCAATTTCCACTTTATATTTTCGGGAGAATGACAAACAACGGAACCCCTCAAACGTCGTTTCACATGACGTCTCTTTTTCGACGACATAGATTTTGTCATTATTGCGATGTCTTGGAGGTGGCAAGACCGACGTCTCGAACGTGGCAAGACCGATGTATAGAACGTGGCAAGAGAGACGTCTGGAACGTGGCAAGACCGACGTCTAGAACGTGGCAAGAGAGACGTTTGGAACGTGGCAAGACTGACGTCTAGAACGTGGCAAGAGAGACGTTTGGAACGTGACAAGACTGACATCTTGAACGTGGCAAGAGAGACGTCTTAAACGTGGCAAGAGAGACCTCTGGAACGTGGCAAGAGAGACGTCTGGAACGTGGCAAGACCGAGGTTTTGAAGGTGGCAAGAGAGACGTCTAGAACGTGGGAAGAGAGACGTTAAGAGGTATCATCTCCAACGTGGTTGCTATGGGAGCGACACTCCAAGATGTCGCAATAGCGACTATGTTGTAGGTATTTAAAAAAAAAATACAATATCAATACTAAGAGGGACAGGTACATTAACCTTTGCTAAGATACTAGCCATATCAATATTTAAATCTATATCATTGGTCTTAGGCAAGGTTGGTTATAAGGAAGTTTATGGGGAGCCCTTGGAGAAAACATTAATTTGGTAGATAAACTCACAATGGAAGCCCAAGGACCAAGTAGATCTGAAGCTTGGCTCCAAGGGATTTTCTATAGCAA
>ML789785.1:366744-377912 GCA_009831015.1 Picea engelmannii | reverse complement strand
TCTCTATAGGTTTCCTCTTCTTTATGACCTCCAATAGATAATAACGAAAGGGACTTTTTGGTGAACAATAATGAATAAACCCAATCTATTCCAACAACGCAAGAGGAGAACCAAACTTTAGAACTTTAAAACTCTTTCGGGACATCTAGTAAAACAATTTTTGCAAGGGAAATAACATTTACCATCACCCTTTTCACCCTCTTTAATTCTTTTCCCAGCTCTAATGTTTTCTGACATTCTTCCCCACAGACTTATACTGAAACAAATATCTATTTTTTGTTCGCCGAGAAGACCTGCAAACCCTTTTTGAGGCGTCATTATTATAGCAAACTTGTCGCAACATCCGTCAAATGCAACATATTTATAGATTTTGTAACGTCGCAATTCCGACATAAAAAAGTCCTAAGTGACCATTGGTATTTTGACTTTGTGAACATACTAAGGTGACTGTTGGAGGGGAAAACCTAGTTTCCAAAACGTCACAATTGCGACATATATCTTCACAAACGTGGCAAGAGAGACATTCCAGTGGAAAACGTGGCAAGAGAGACATTCCAGTGGAAAACGTGGCAAGAGAGACGTTAATGTGGCAAGACAGACGTTAGTGTGGCAAGAGAGACGTCAACGTGGCAAGATCGACGTTACCGGGCAACATGATTTATTTTTTTTATAAATTTCCTCTATTTTGTGTCAATATGGACAATTTTGTCCATAACGCCGCAAATAAAACGTCGGAATTTTTACAATATGTACTAGTGTGAACTTTGACAATTTGGTCAAAATTAGGAAGAAGGAAGCAGTAAGATAAATGCCTGAAATTTTAAAACCGACCAGTACTATGTGCAAGCACTTCTTGCATGGAAAACAAACAAGAACTAGATTTAGATCAAAGGAATACTCTACAACAAAGCCATTGGAAACTGTGCACACTAATCTCTGTGGACCAAAGAGAACTAAAGGATTGAATGGAGAACAATATTTCATGCTACTTATTGATGACTTTACAAGAATGACTGCAATTTGTTTTCTTAATAAGAAATTAGAGGCATTCAAAAATTTCAGAATATTCAAGGAGATGGTTGAAAATGAAATGGATTCGGGAATTAAGTGCTTAAGATCGGCCAATGGAGGTGAATTCACATAAAAAAATTCATGGATTTATATGAAGAGCATGGAATAAAAAGTCAGTTCTCAATAGCTAGGATCCCTAAGCAAAATGGATTCGTTGAAATGAAGAACATAACTGTAAAAAAGATGTCCAGAACCATGTTGAAAGATTCCAAGCTGAGTAATGTTTTTTGGGTACAAGCAGTGCACACAATCGTTTTATTCTCTGAACATAGGAATGCTCAAAAGAAATAGTGATAAACCACCATATGAATTATGGAAAGGAAGAACAACAAACTTCAAGCATTTTAGAGTATTTGGAAGTAAATGCTACATAAAAAGAGAACATGGCAAAGTTGGAAAATTCAATTCTCGAGTTGATAAAGACATATTGGTTGGATACTCAAGCAAAATCAAGGCATACAAATGTTACAATATAAGACTCGACAATATATTGGAAAGCATAAATGAAAATATCGATTAAACGGATGTGTCAAAGATCAAAGAAGAAAGAAAATACTCTAAAGAGAAGGAAGTAGAAGAAGAGGAAGAAGAAGAAGAAGAAAAGCAACAACTGGAAGAACAACAAGAATAAAATGATCAACAAAACTTCCAGATACCTTCCAGGACACTTAATCGTTGAGTTCAGAAGAATCATCCACCAGAACAAATTATTGGAGATAGAAATGTAGGCATAGCAACCAAAGGAAGTAAACGGATACATACACTAGAACAGATACACATTGCACTATTATCCACAATTGAACCCAACATCTTTGAGGAAGCCAGCAATGATGAACATTGGATCAAATCCATGGAATAAGAACTGGATCAGATATAGAAAAAAAAAACATGGGAACTAGTTCCAAGACCTAAACAAGAATGTGATTGGTACAAAGTGGGTGTTCAGAAACAAACTAAACAAAGATGGACATGTAACTAGAAACAAGACAAGGTTAGTATGCAAAGGAAATGCTTAGGTTGGAGTAGAGTTTGAAGAAACTTTTGCCCTTGTTTCCAGAATGGAAGGAATCAAAATGATCATGGCGTATGCATGTTCCAAAAGAATCAAAGTATATCATATGGATGTAAAATCAACATTTCTAAATGGTGAATTAGAAGAAGAAGTCTACATCGAACAACCAAAAGGGTTTTTACTGTAAAAAAGATAAGATTATGTTTGTGGATTGAAGAAATATTTGTATGGACTCAAGCAAGCCCCTAGATCCTGGTATTCAAAATTGGATAGGTATTTGCAGCAACAAGAATTCAGAAAGGGTAATGCATATATAAATATCTATGTAAAGGTTGATAGGAACAACATACTTATCACTGAAGTATATGTGGATGACATTATCTTTGGAAGTGATGATGACATGATGAGTAAGAATTTTTCCTAAGACATGCATAATGAGTTTGAAATGTCACTAATTGGTGAATTGACATTCTTTTTGGGACTTTATATATCTCAGTTAGATGGAGGTATTTTCATTTCCCAAACTAAGTACATCAAAGAAATGTTGAAGAAGTTCGGAATGGAAGATTGCAAACTAGTGAGTACTCCTATGGTGATTGGTTGCAAGTTGAGAAAATATGGTGAATCTAAGGAAGAAGATCAACGAATCTATAGATCGATGATTGGAAGTCTATTATATGTGACAGCCTCAAGACCAGATGTGTTGGGTATGTGTTATATTCTTTGCATGTGTGTGTGTGTGGGCGTGTCAGATTCGACAACTACGTCTGGTGATCCCTCCCTAGTAGTGATCTTTGTGTCATGTGCATTGGGCGCTTCCTAGGGGAGTCCCAGGGGGGGGGCAGGTATGTCCCCGCCTGGTTATGCATAGCGTTCGGCTTTGGGGCAGCGCCCCGAAATTTTTTTGGGGGGTGTTTTTGCTATTTTTGTGGATTTTGCTATTTTTAGTGGTTTTCTAAATTAATCTTGGATTAAGGTATTAGGGTTTTGGTATCTACAAAATACGTAAAAAAAATGTATATATATTGTATGGTGAATGGTGAAATTAATATAATGAAGCGTTGAATGGTTTTCTCCTGGTTAAGAGTTTCTGGTTGTAAATCTCTATGTACTATGTGTATGAGCCATTTATTAATTTATGTTTTGCTTAAGAATCTATATGCATTTCTTTACTTCATAGGTTTAAAACTTACAAGATGTAATGCAAGCAGTTGGACAAGTTACAAAATTTCAAGCAACACCGAAGGAAACTCATGTTCTAATAGTAAAGAGGATCTTCAAATATCTTAAAGGAACAATAGAGTTTGGATTGTGGTATCCAAAAGGGAATGATATGACTATGGTCTCCTATGCAAATGTAGATTGGGCAGGAAGCTTTGATGATTTTAGAAGTAATAATGGAGCAACCTTCTATTTGGGTGATTGTCTGATATCCTGGTTAAGTAAGAAGTAGTCCTCATTATCATTGTTTACAACAGAAGCATAATATATTGTAGCAGTAGCATGTTGTACTCAGTGTCTCTGGATGAAGCAAACCCTGCAAGCTATACAAGTGAAGTGTGATGAGCCTATTTTGATATTTTGTGAAAATACCAGTGCTATAAGTATCTCCAGAAATCCAGTGATGCATCTAAGACCAAACATATTCCGATCAAGTCTCACTTTTTGCAGGAACAAGTTACAGAAAATAATATCAAGTTAGAGTGCAATGGGACAAAGGAACATATTGCAGACATATTCACTAAACCTCTCCCAAGAGAGACATTTGAGTATCTTTGTCATTAAATTGGAGTATTTTATGTTCCACAATGATCTACATGGCTTTTTGCTAAGACTAAAAGGGAAGAGAAATCATCTGTGAAGAGAATATTGGTGATGCTAGATCAATGATATGAATAATTTTTATATATGTTAGTAGTTTACATCATCAGGAAGCACCAATGGACAAAATGCACCAGAGGAAATAAATAACAAAAGAAGGAAAGAAATTTCATAAGCATATTGTCAGAAGAAGGTCTATTGTCAGGGGGAGTTACCTTTTCCATTGATGTCAAAGGAGGAGAAAAAATAAAATCATGCAGGTAGGGGGGTCATTGGTCACATGGGGAGCATGAGTGTTTCCATCAATGCAAAAGGGGGATATTGTTGGAAAAATGATTGTCATTGATTTCAACTTTAGAGGAAGTATAGAAACCGCTAGAAGTAATGGGTATAATTGAATAAGTCTCCAAAGTAGTCCACTTATGGTATAGCTTTGAGCATGGCCCTCATGGGAATATGCTTTGAAGAAGTCTACAAGAAACGTAGAGGTGTGGTCATGAGGCTTGAATTTGACTGAGGAATATGAGGTTGAAAAACATTACAAGTACATGCAAAACCCTCATAGATGGATAGACCTTGTCATGTCATTTCCAACAGTAGGTGGTACGCCACGTGGTTCCTCATGGTTGAGGATTTATGCCCTCATGAAGTTGAAATCCCCAAAGAATGGTTAAGAAACCCCTAAATGGTTGCAACAAGAAGTTACAAGTCATTAATTAAAAGGTAAAACAATTATAACAAGAAAGTATAGGTCGACCCTAAAGTTAAGGAAAGAAATCACTTGGAAAAGTATAAATACAATTCAAGAAGCCTTTCATTAGTACCTACACAAGTTCATTGAATATATAACTCTCAAGTGATATTTTCGTAGTGAATCCGAGGAAGTAAGGAATGCAGAAGTCTCAAATTTGCATAAGTGAAGGGATTCTGAAAAACCCAATTTAGTTGACCCCCATAGGTTAGGCTACACGTGTCCCACAAGGAAATCTCGCGGGTTGTACGACACTCATCCCACGAGGCCCCGCTAGATGAGTGGTATTTGTCCAACGAGGCTGAGGAAAATTCAATGCAGATGTTATCTTACACTTGCTAAAGATGATATGCACCAAGTTGGTCTATTGGTCTGAAATGGTATGCTTCCGGTTTTCTTCAGGAGTAAAGGTATGTCTTTTATGTGTTTATTTGAGGCTTGTATCATGGATGGTTTGGCACATTCTTAAGGCATGTCTTGGAGGCCTTTTGGTATATGGTTTCATATGGTTGAGGTTTCATGTCTTGGTTATATTGATACATGATTGAGGCATATCCTTGGTACTTGGTTTCTGGCTGTTATCATTCATTGTTAGAGGCACATCTTTGTGATGTTGACATATGTATGAGGCACATATTTTGGTACTTGGTTGAGGCACATCAATGATGTTATGGTACTTTCTTTTGGCATATTTTATGGTACATGGTTTATGACATCATTGAGACATATCATGAGTGATATGGTATATGGTTGAGGTACATTTTATGGCATATGGTACATGCTTTGTATACTTGATGTTGGGCATACATTTTGATGTATGATCTATGTGAGTGGATTCAGTTGATGGTGATGATGATGTACTAATATCAGTGGTAGTGATCGGTTGATGATTGTATATCGGTGATAGATTGACAATGACAAGTTGATGTATCAGTGACATTGGCAGTGACAATATCAGTGGTAGTGACAGGTTGAGTCTACATTTATAGGATAGGGAAAGGTAAGGGGGTCATAACCTCCTTCCGATTGGAGCCAAAGAATTCAGGGAGTTGGAGCTTCCTTCAGGTTGGAGCCTATAAATCATGGGTTTGGATCCTCCTTCCAGTTGGAGTTGGAGAATCTAGGGATTTGTAACTTCCTTCAGGTTGGAGCCTGTAAATAGGGGGTTGGAGCCTCCTTCCAGTTGGTGCTTCCTATGAATGTAATCTTTTGATATATAAGAAATCATTATGTGGTTTTCTTCCATTTGGGTTTCCACGTAAAAATATTGTGTGCACTATATATGTTGTGGTATATTGTTGAATGATATTGCTTATGGTTATATGTTCATGAAATGTTAAATGGAGGCATAAGTAATAATTGTTGATGAATTGATGCTTACATATTTTGGTTAAAAGTGGTAAACATTGCATAATATTGATTCACCCCCCCTAACAGTATTCCAATAGGTTCCAAAGTTCTGGTTTGAATACCTTAGACATGCATGGATCTTTCTTAGTCGTCAATGAACCTCTCAAGTGGGAGTTTCCCTTTAGGTTTCTCCCTACATGATTTGGTCATCTGGAATGGCTTGTGACACTAAGTTCTCAAACAATTCCACTTGTCATATCCTTCTAAAACATTGTCCCCTGCCCAACTCTACTCTCTCTCCATTGTCTTAAAGCACCCCATAGGAAAATATAACAACCCTCCACTAAGAATGATCATACAAGATATTGCAGGTACTAGAAAGTCATACTTGATTGGATGCATTAAAGAAACACTTTCCTCAACCACATAATTCAACGATCATACAAGATATTGGAGGTACTAGAAAATCATACTTGATTGGATTCATTAAAGAAACACTTTCCTCAACCACATAATTCCTTTAGAACCCATTGTTATTTCTTGCTTTGACCAATGTGGCAGCCTTCAATATCCAAGCATCTAGAATCCATTCTTCCCTTTGCATTTTTATTTCCTCCCGTTAGAGGGAAAATCGATATCTAATCTCCAAGAATAACTTAAGCATATCCAATACATTCTCATTGACGAAATGAGCTTCATAGGCCCAACACTTTTCAGCCACATCGACGAGCTTCTTCAAGAAGAATCCCCTTTACATAAAACACCCCTTTAGAGGTTTCTCTATTACTCTTGTTGGAGACCTCGACTACTTTCCACCTACCAATGACATTCCACTATATGCAAGTGCATCCCATGGATATGCACTTTGGCGTAGCTTTAACATGGTGATCACTCTACAAACTATATTTCATTGACAAGGGGATGACCCATCACAGGTCACCTTCATGAAAATTCTTCATGACATCAAAAATGCATAAGTATTTGGAGGATTGGAACCTTCTTGAGTCAAGGACAGAACCTTTCTTTCTCAAGATGAGTTATGTACATTGCATGCTTCAATGCACTTATTTTCAACCAACAAAATGGCCACCCAACATAATTAACAAATTCTAAAGTTTTTAAAATTTCCAATAGCACTCTCAAATGCCAAGCAAATAAACAACCATGTCCCTCTACATTTGAAGATGAACAACTGGATCCAAAGTCTTTATTTTCCCTAGTGAAAAAGTGGTGTTAACATATAACTTATGGGTCACATCTTCCCTTGTTAATGGATCATTTGGTCAAATTATTACCATATTCTACAAAGAAAACCATTAACCTCCACAACTACCAACATTTGTGGTTTTGAGCTTCAACAAGAACTTTATCCCTCCCCGGGATCCCAAAAATCCTATTTTTTTCCAATTCCACCTATACAAAAGGGGAATTGTATTCAAACCCACTTAAAATGGCATGAACATAACAATAAATAAATATCAAGGGATGACATTATCAAAAGTTACAATTGACATTGGTACAATTGAACAACAAGGTCTAACCTTCACTGCAATATCTAAAGTATCCTCCTTGAAGGATCTTCACATCTACCTAGTATTTACCTTCGAAAGGTACAAAACAATGAAGTAAAATCCCCATGTGATATGAAGGAAGATAGAAGATGGATTCTTTCTCCATTCCAAAGTTTTTCCATCCTTTCTCCTCTAACAAGTCCATTTTCAATTTTGTTAGTGTGCCTTCAATGGACCTCTCATAATCACATTTCTTATGTAACTACTTCTCAACTAAACAATTGCGCGCATCGTTACTTTCACCATACATTTCCTTCATTGAAATTTTATACAAACTTGTCAATCTTGTGTGATATGACATGTGTCACACCCTTCTTTAAATCTAGTGCAACATGTGTCTCACATGAAAAATAAAGTTTGGTGCGACATGTGTATCCCAACAAAAACTCTTTGTGTACGATATGTGTTTGGAACATTGTGTATCACAATAAAACAAATTTTAGCGTGATACATCACAATGGTGAAAGTTTTGAGGAAGTGTGATGTATTGCACACAAACAAACTTTTATGCAATGCAATAAGTCACAACTAAAAGAACATGTCATTCAATATGTCACCACTAAAATAAATTTGCCTATGATATGTTATGTTGTGACTAAATGAACAATGAATTCGATATGTCATGTCATGACTAAAATAAATTTTAGTGTGATATGGCGAAAGTAAGTAAATTTCTGGAACTTGTGACAAAATTGTTTTTGCACAAGTTTTGGAAGAATTCCCAAAGGGGGGGGGGGGGATAACTTGCACAGAGGCTAAGGGAAATATCAAAGCAAGTCTTTTAGTAGCCTAGTGAGATCAGAGGGATAAGAACCAGGATAAGCTTCATATCAACAAATCACTAATTATTTAATTAATTATGCAATATATTGTGTTTTTAAAAACATATCGTCTACTATTTATAGGTTTCTTATAGCCACTTCTAAGAATCCAACAATATCTACATTTATATTATCAAAAAGTTCTTAGTTTACTCGACCAAATTTAAAAATAAAACATTTCAACATTTTCACCTTATAATAATTTACTTTTTGCACCTTCAAAAGCAATTGCTAGTTACTCACTTGGTGAAAACAACTCAATTTTATAGTACAAACAAATTAATATTTATTTTTGTCCAATTACTACTTGGAAACAACAACATTAGACTAAATGCAATCCATTGTCATTTGAAATTACATATTTTACTATCATATAAAATCCATTATCATTCGAATGATAATTTTGTATATAATAATAATAATAATAATAATAATCTATTTTTAAGGTCACCGCCAAGCCACACCAAATTGGTGTATGAGGCCCCCTTGTTTGTGGGACAAGGAACCCCCTATGCCCACCAATTTGACTGGTAAAGTCTACGAAGGTATACATACCCTACCCCCCTCTAGATTTGAACTTGTGACATCTTAAGAGGAAACACATGTTCTTAACCATTAGGCCCACTCAGGTTGTATAGATACACACTAAAACTAATATATATATATATATACTTTTGAAAAAGGGAATAGGAAAGTATAAAAACATATAATACAAAATGCTTTGAATTTTATTTATATTAATAGATCCCATCTATAAAACTCTATTGAAATCCATCCATAGCCTGCAGGGATTTAAACAATAATAACAGGTAGCTTGGTAGCCTTCATTAGCACTCCACACGTTGAATTTTATAAGAACACATAATGAAAAATGTTTTGTATTTTGTTATATATTAATTAATATATAATAACATAGTATTGTTAGAAAAACAGGACCGTGGAGCAATAAAATAAAACAAATGCCGAAATAAAATACAGAAGATACACAATACAATAGAGACACATATATATGTGGTTCACCCAGTGTGGGCTACATCCACTAGAAAAATTGCCAGGTCCTTCATTTATTATTATCTAGCAAATGAAGGGATACAACCTACAATAAACCCATTGTAACTTTCTCTTCTTTCTCTCACAATATCCTATCTTGGAATATAATATTTGATATAATGCATAGCCGCAATACATTTCCCTCATAAGAGAGGGTTTCCTTCTAGGGAAAAAAACCCTAACATAACTTCTACCGTTAGATCTGTGACCTTATAATGAACGGTCTAGATTTACAATGAAATTACAATATACTTTTACAAGGCAATTTTTCCTCCGGGGGCTTCGCCCCTATACCCCCCAACCAAGTCGATAGCCCCCCTAGACCCTGCAGAGGGGGTAACCCCCCTCTACACTGCCCCATGTGGAAGAGTGTACATACTTCTAGGGTGTAAATACTTCATAGGGTATAAACACTGCTGAAAAAAAAAAGACCTCTGAATCAGGAGGATAATCAGGCTCCACAACCAACAATCTTCCACTTGGAGACTGATATCAACAACTCCACCGCTTTTGTATATAATAGACTCTGAACCTTCTTGGACCTGGCAAATTTCTCATCTTCGTATTCATTCTTGAAGACCAACTAAAATTGAGCAGGAACTCAATTTCTCCCTGGTTACTCCCTTTGTTAACATATCTGCAGGATTCTGGCTAGTGTGTATCTTTTCCAATTTCAAATGTCCATCTTCTAAGATGGATCGTATGAAATGGTACCTCAAATGTATATGCTTAGTCTTCGAATGGAAGTCTGAGTTCTTTGCAAGATGAATGGCACTCTCATTGTCATAGTACAACTTGTTATTCTCCTGCTTCTTTACCAATTCCTCCATAAACATATGTAACCAAATCATTTCTTTACTAGCCTCTGTAAAAGCAACATACTCTGCCTTTGTTGTTGAAAGTGCAACAACCTTTTGTAGTTTTAAAATCCAACTTATTGTTGTTCCACCTATAGTAAAAACATACCCTGTGGTGCTCCTCCTACTGTCTTTATCACCTAGCATATCTGAATCAACATATCCCTATAGAAAAGTGTCTGAACCTCCAAAACATAATGTATGAGTAGAAGTACCTCTCAAATACCTGAGAATCCACTTTAATGCCTCCCAATGTTCTTTACCTAGATTGTTCATATACCTGCTCACAACTCCCACTGCATGTGCAATATCTGGTCTTGTGCAAACTATTGCATCCATCAAGCTGCCAACTCTTGATGAATAAGGGACCCTGGACATGTATTATATCTCCTCATGTGTCTTGGGACACATTTCCTTGGTTAATTTGAAATGGCTAGCCAAAGGTGTACTAACTAGTTTTGCATTATGCATTATAAACCTTTCCAACACCTTCTCTATGTACTCACCCTGAAACAATGTCAATTTGCGATTTTTCATGTCTCTTGTTACTCTCATACCAAGGATTTTCTTTGTAGCACCCAAATCCTTCATCACAAATGAATTGTCTAATTTCTTCTTGAACACATTTATATCATGCATATTAGACCCTGGAACAAGCATGTCATCTACATATAATAGCAAGATAATATAGCTTCCATTTTCTAGCCTTTTAAAATAAACGCAGTGATCAGAATGACATCTACTATAACCATGTTCTGTCATAAACCTGTCAAAATTCAAATACCACTGCCTTGGAGCTTTCTTTAGGCCATACAAGCTCTTCTTCAACCTGCATACCAAATTCTCCTTCCCTTTGACCTCATA
>ML789785.1:346780-366694 GCA_009831015.1 Picea engelmannii | reverse complement strand
TAACAACAGGAGAAAATATTTCATCAAAATCTATACCTTTCTTTTGTGCAAACCCCTTTACAACAAGTCTAGCCTTGTATCGTTTTTCTCCTCCATCTTCTTCCTTCAACTTGTAAACCCATTTATTCTGCAATGCTCTTTTTTCTGTAGGCAACTGAACCAAGTCCCAAGTATGGTTATTTACAAAGGAATCCATTTCCTCTTTCATGCATTCCTCCCACTTCTTTTTGGTGTCTACCTGCATTGCCTCTTCATAACATTATGGTTCACCAGAATCAGTCAACAATAAATAATACAACGAAGGAGAGTATCATTCAAGGGGTATACTTAACCTGGTAGATTTTCTAACAACACTTGCAGGTGTTTGAGGTACCTGTTGGTCATGTTGTGGTACATTTTTATTTTCAAGTTCCTTTGGAATTTATTTTTCAGTGATCTCATCAAGCACTGTGTATTCTTGTTTTTGTTTTTCCTGTTTCTTTCCCTGCAACTGATCTTTGTACATGACCTTCTCATTGAATATGACATCTCTACTCCTAATGATTTTGTTATTCTCATAATCCCATAAGCGATAACCAAAATCATTAACATCGTATCCAATAAAGGTACACTTCTTGGATTTTACCTCAAGCTTTGTTTTATTTTCTTTATCAATATGGACAAATGCTTCACAACTGAATGTTTTCAAAAAAAAATAGTTTACCTTTTTCCCTATCCAATCCTCCTTTGGAATTCTACCATCCAAAGAGCTTGAAGGTCCTCTGTTTATTAATTAAACAACAATATCTACAACATCTTCCTAGAATTGTAAGGGCAAACTAGCATGCAATCTCATACTCCTTGCATGCTCCATGATTGTCCAGTTCATCCTTTCTAACACACCATTTTCTTGTGGTGTTCTTGGAACTGTCTTCTCTCTACGAATCCCATGGTATGAACAATAATCATCAAACTCCTTGCTATAATCTTCACCTCCATTATCTGATCTGAGACACTTCAAACTTTTTCCTATCTCATTCTCAACCAAAGCTTTTCATTTCTTAAAAGTATCAAAAACATCAGATTTTTGTCGAATGCAATAAACCCAAGTTTTTCTAGTTGCATCATCAATAAAAGTAACATAGTAACGAAATCCACCAAGAGATGATACCTGAGCTGGTCCCCATACATATGTATGCACAAGCCCTAACCTTTCATTCTTCTTTTCTTTTCCGACTCTGAGAAATCTGACTCTCTTCTGTTTTCCATAAACACAATGCTCACAGAAGTCCAAATCAATTTGTTTAAGATCTGGAAACAAATTTCTTTTGTGAAGTATCTGCATACCCTTCTCACTCATGTGTCCAAGCCTATGATTCCACAGTGTTGTATCCACTTCTGTAGAAGCTAAAGAGATAGGAGAGTCAGTATTACCAGTACATAAATACAATGTACCTACCTTCTCTCCTTTTGCTATCACCAATGATCCTTTGATTACCTTCCACGTCTTATCTGTAAATATGGATATACAACCTTCACTTTCCAACTGCCCTGTTGAAATTAAATTTTTCCTTAAATCTGGAACATGTCTTACCTCTTTCAACAACCATTGGTTTCCATTGCGTTGTTTTATTTTTACCTTTCTCATTCCAACAATTTTGCATGGTGCATCATCACCCAAATGAACCTGTAAAAAATCACCTTGAACATAATCTAGAAAATGTTTCCTATGGGATGTGGCATAAAATGAAGCCCTTGAAACTACTACCCAAGACTCAGAAATATTATCTATCGAAAGAATCAAAGCATCTTGTAACACATCACATGTTATATTTGCTTCCTGATTTCTCTCGTACTGTCCATCTCTTTGTTTCTTTAAAGCTCTGCAGTCTTTCTTCATATGTCCTTTCTTCCCACAATTCCAACACTCTATCTTTCCAAGTTTGGCTTTGGATCTACCCTTCCTAGAATTCCTGTGGTTCCCTGAGCCCTTTCCTCTATCCTTTTGTCTTCCCTTGCTCTTCATGTTCAACGCATTACCTGATGTCTCACCTGTGCTTTTTCATCGCATTTCCCCACTAAGGATAACACCAACAACATCATCAAATTTTAAAGTATTTGAACCAGAGACAGAGTTACTTACAGCCATGACCAAGCCGTTCCAGCTTTCTGGCAATGAGCACAAGATTAGAAAATCCCTGACCTCATCATCAAAGTCCACTTTTACAAAAATTAGTTGATTAGTAACCGTATTAAAATCATTTAAATGATCTGCAACAGACCCACCTTCTGACATCTTCATATTAAATAATCTCTTCATTAGAAATACCTTATTGGACACCAAGGGTTTTTCATACAATTTAGCCAATGCATCCATCAAATCCTTCGTTGTCTTTTCTTTCAAAATATTGAAATCCACCGACGCTGCCAGGCTCAGACGTATCGTTCCTAGAGCCTTTCTGTCAAGAATCTCCCATTCTTCATCCTTCATAGCCGGCGACTTCTTTGCTACTCTGCCCAATGGTAGGAATAGATCCTTCTAATATAAATAATCTTCCATCTGCATCTTCCATAATTGGTAATTTTGGCCGTTAAATTTTTCGACCATAAACTTTCCATCTTCCACCATTGCTCCCACTCAAACTAGGAACCCTCCTTTCCTGCGAGTTACCTTTTGCTCTGATACCAGTTGTTAGAAAAAAAGGATCATGGAGCAATAAAATAAAACAAATGTGGAAATAAAATACAGAAGATACACAATACAATATAGACACAGATATATGTGGTTCACCCAGTGTGGGCTACGTCCACCAGAGAAATTGCCAGGTCCTTCCTTTATTATTATCCAACAAATGAAGGGATACAACCTACAATAAACATGTTGTAACTTCCTCTTCTTTCTCTCACAGTCTCCTATCTCATAATACAATATTCGCTATAATGCATAGTCGCAATACATTTCCTTCATAAGAGAGGATTGCCTTCTAGGGAAAAAAAACCAAACATAACTTCTACCGTTATATCTGCGACCTTATAATCAGGACCGTGGAGCAATACAATAAAATAAAATGCGTAAATAAAATGCAAAAGATACACAATACAATAAAGACACAGATATACGTGGTTCACCCAGTGTGGGCTACGTCCACTGAAGAAATTGTCAGGTCCTTCTTTTATTATTATCCAACAAATGAAGGGATACAACCTACAACAAACCCGA
Organism: Picea engelmannii; assembly: GCA_009831015.1. Classification (NCBI taxonomy): domain Eukaryota; kingdom Viridiplantae; phylum Streptophyta; class Pinopsida; order Pinales; family Pinaceae; genus Picea; species Picea engelmannii. The sequence goes on along the minus strand of ML789785.1, from coordinate 363,495 downwards.
TGTAACTTCCTCTTCTTTCTCTCATTGTCTCCTATCTTAGAATACAATATTTGCTATAATGCATAGCCGCAATACATTTCCCTCATAAGAGAGGGTTGCCTTATAGGGCAAAAAACCCTAAAATAACTTCTACCGTTAGATCTGCGACCTTATAATGAACGGTCCAGATTTACAATGAAATTACAATATACTTTTACAAAGCAATTTTTCCTTCGGGGGCTTCGCCCCCATACCCCCCAGCCGGGGGGATAGCCCCCCTCGGACCCTGCAAAGGGGGTAACCCCCCTCTGCACTCCCCCATGTGGAAGAGTGTACATACTTTTGGGGTGTAAATACTTAATGGGGTATAAACATGGCTGAAAACAAAAGACCTTTGAATCAGGAAGATAATCAGGCTCCACAACCAACAAGTATATGGTGGTGGGTTTATCTACAAAACTCTTTTTGAATCCCTTTATTGATTAAATAGATTTAAATTATAACAAGGGTTGCATGGTGTGTTTGCTCGGTGTCCCTGCTTTCTGGAAAATATATGATGTCGAGTGGGAAATATATGTTGAATAATTAAACTTAATATAACTAGATGCATATATAATGAATAGTCTTTGTCAAAAAATAATTCGTTTAATAAAGAAAAAAAGCATTATTGTCTATGCAAAGAGGACAACAATAAGAATAAAGTAAAAACAGTTCGCATAAAACTATGTAAAAATAAGCAAAACAACAAATTGTTCAATGTGAAGTAAAACTTAATAAATAAATAAGTGAAATGTTCTATGGGGAGATTAGCATATGCGAGAAGCAATGTAAATTGTTTGGAGTAAAAACATTTAGCATAAAACCTTATATAAATAAGCAAAAAGGTAAAGTGTTCAATGTGGAGTAAAACTTAGTAAAATATGCATATGTTTAACAAAATGTTTTTTACATATATATGTATATTAAAAATAAAAGTTAATTATACATCTTCGACACATACATACAGTCCGCACATATATAGATTTTGCACCTACGTACAAGTATATACCTACACAACAAACACTTAGTAAATAAAATACATCTTCAACACAAACATATAGTCTGCACACATATAACTTCCGCACCTCCGCACAGCTATATTCTCGCACAACAAACAATTAGTCTAATAGTTATCAATGTTATCAATAATAGAATTTTGTTATGTATATGCTTAACAAAAAGTTTTTTACGTATATACGTATATTAAAAATGAAACTTCATTATTAATCTAATAAAAGTTAATTATACATCTTCATCAGAAACATATAGTCCGCAACAAATATAGCTTCCACACCTCTGTACAGGTATATCCCCACACATCCATATGCATGTTTATAGTTGGTATAAAAATGATTTTTTTAATTTTTTAATATAGTCCTATACAAATAATTAAAAGATTCATAATTATTTATTAATTTAATACAAGTTAATTATTAATTTAATAAAAAATAATTATACATCTTCAGGATAGCAAACACTTAGTAAATAAAATACATATGTTATGTACCCGTACATTGGAACTTTGAGACTTGTACAATCACCTGTTGCGGCAGATGTTTAATATTGCAATGTGCAATGCATCGTTGCTAATGTGTGAAGACTTTTTCTTTGACGATTTGTCTGCACCTCACCATAGGTATACCCCCACACATGTATGTATGTTAGTTGGTGTAAAAACAATTTTTTAATTTTTTTAATATAGTCCTATACAAATAATTAAAAGATTAATATTTATTATTAATTTAATAAAATATTAATAATTATTTATTAATTGAATAAAAGTTAATTATACATCTTCAAGACAACGAACACTTAAAAAATAAAATACAATTGTTCTGTACCCGTACATTGGAACTTTGAGACTCGTACATGCACCCATTACAGAAGATGTTCAATATTGAAATGTGCAATGTGCTATTGTTTATGTGCGAAGACTTTAATTTAATGATTTGTCTGCACCTCCGCACAGGTATATCTCCGTATAGGTGTGTCTACTAGTTTTTTTTTTGTAAATAAAAATAGATATTACCTTGCCTTAGCAGAAGACTTGTGTGTCTGAATATACATGATAGCATGCCGGTTTTTCTGCCACCATGGTGGAAACCAAAACACATCGATGTGACAATTGTTCATAGTTCCAAAACTTAAAGAAAAAATGACAAGTGTCTACATACAAACAAGGGGACTTGCCACCTGTTCTGCCACTATCGTGGAAACCAGAACAGGCAGTGGACTGAGTGCCCCGACCGCTTATCAGACCTGAACCAAAGACTAATGTAGGCAAAATTCGCAAAAATTTATCCATTAAACTAGAGAAAAGAAACAAAACACATGAGAATGCTAGGCATGGGGCGAGCCCGGACGTCCATCTTGAAAGAGTTTGAAGGTGAAGGGTTGGCAGAAAGTCAAGAACTGACTCTTCTTAGGCTCGCTTGATAGGGAATCATACAGGGCATCCAAACGTTTGTTGAAGAAACTCTTGCGGTGTTGTTGCTCGGCCATGTCCCTTCTCATCTCAAAGATTAAGACCAGGTGGACTTCTGTGAGTCTGTAGGAGTCTGGAGCTGGGTGACTATGGTCGTCTTGAGCCCGATTTTCTTCCATATTGGCAGCAACAGAGTCATAGGAAGAAACAGAGTCCATGACGGGGTCTTATTCCATGGAGGCAGTAGATTTGTGCCCCGAGTGGTCCTCTAGAGGTAAGGCTTCTTCTTCCACTATGCAACCCGTCGCAACTGACTTCTGAACTAGACCGATGGTGCAGGTGGCAGTTTGGTCCTCTAGGATTGTTGAAGGTAGGAAAGGCAATAATTTCGCCCAATTGGGTGGAAATTCTTCTTCCACCGGGCATCCACCTTGGAGACTCTCAGTGTTGGGAGGACAAGGCTCTTGTTGAGCATGTGCGAACCAATTTTTCCTCGAGGAACCCAGATGGTCCTCATCTGGAATGAGATCTCAAGAGGCATGTCTCGGGCCGTAGTGAGGCCAAGGCTCTGAAGGAGCCTGCACAGACCAGTTCTGCCCCAAAGAGCCCGGATGGTCCCCACCCGACGTGAGAGCTCGAGAGGCAGGCCCAAGTATGTCTACTAGTTGGTGTAAAAAGTTTTTAATTTTTTTTTTAATATAGTCCTATACAAATAATTAAAAGATTAATAATTAATTATTAATGTGCAATGCACAATATGCAATGTGAAATTTATTAAATAATTAATTATTTATTATTATTTATTATTTATTTAATATTAATTAATTATTAATTAGTTAATATCAAGTAACTAAATAATTGTTAATTATTTAATATTGCAATGTGCAATGCGCTGCTTCTTATGGGCGGAGACTTTTGCTTTGTCAATTTGTCCCCACCTCCGCACATGTGTTGGTGTAAAAACGATTTTTTTATTTTTTTAATATAATCCTATACAAATAATTATTTATTAATGTGCAATTTATTAAATAATTAATAATTTATTTACTTATTTAATATAGTCGTACACATACATCGAAACTTTGAGACTCATACATATGCCGCAACAATGTTCAATATTGCAATGTGCAATGTGTTTTTGCTTATGTGCGAAGACTTTTGGTTCGACGATTTGTGCAATTTATTAAATAATTAATCTATTAATAATTAATAATTTATTTATTTAATATAGTCGTACCCGTACATCAAAACTTTGAGACTCATACATGCACTCGTTGCGACAAATGTTCAATATTTCAATGTGCAATGCATTGCTGCTTATGTGCGAAGACTTTTGGTTTGACGATTTGTCTACATATCCCCACACAGGTATGTCTATTAGTTGGTGTAAAAATGATTTTTAATTTTTTTTAATATAGTCTTATACAAATAATTAAAAGACTGGTAATTATCTATTAATGTGCAATGCACGATATGCAATATGCAATTTATTAAATAATTAATAATTGTTTAATATTAATTAATTAATTAGTTATAAATTATTTAATATAAATTATTTATTTATTATTTAATATTGCAATGTGTTGTTGCTTATATGCGGAGAGTTTTGCTTTGACGATTTGTATGTACCTCCACATAGGTATATCCCCGCACATCTATGTCTATTAGTTGGTGTAAAAACGATTTAATTTTTGTTTTAATATAGTCCTATAAAAATAACTAAAATATTAATAATTATTTATTAATGTGCAATGTGCAATATGTTAATTAATTGATTATTAATTAATTAATATTGCAATGTGTAGTGAGTTGTCGCTTATATGCGGAGTCTTTTGTTTTGACTATTTTCTTGCACCTTTGCACAGGTATATCCACGCACAAGTATATCCTCACAGAAGTATGTATGTTAGTTGGTGTAAAAATGATTTTAATTTTTTTTAATATAGTCCTATACAAATAATTAAGAGATTAATAATTATTTACTAATGTAATAAAAGTTAATTAATTATTGATAAAAAAATAATAAAATACATGCTTTATGTACTCGTACATTGAAACTTTGAGACTTGTACATGCACTCGTTCTGCACCGTTGCATAATAAAGTTGCTTATTAAAGTCTCATGCATCATTCGTTCCAACCATGCGCTAGGGTTGCATGATTAAATTGCTTATTAAATTTCCGTCGCCAACCCAACAATAAAATGTTGTTTCGAAGGACCAATTAGAAGCCAGGAAATCTCGGATGGAGTGACAGGTGGCCTTCAGCGGACGACAGGTGGAAAATGGCAGCAACGAATGTTATTAACCCCAGCCGCCAGCCTCCCTCCCATTCAATTTGAATGACCCGCACTAAGCCAAGAGTTATGGTAGTGTGTTGGGATATCCTTATAAGTTTAATGGCCCCTTGCGCGAACCAGGTTGGGCGTATAAACCTAGGTACCAGGCCTAGGAGAGTTGTCACCTCTGCTTTCATGGCGACCATCCCTGTCAATTCACAAGGAACTATGAAGGCTAGTGCCCCTAAGTGCTCTCCCATTCTACAATTTCTGCAAACTATTTTGCTCCTCGGCTCTTTCTTTCTCTCGCACCTCTGGCCTCCCACCACCACTCTTCTATTGGCCTTCCTTTACAATCCCACCCAGAATCCCTACGCCATGCCAAGAGAGAGGGGAAAATCTAGAAGGGGATCATTGTATTACAGTGCCCTATCCAAATGCAACAGGATCGACCCCTCTCATCTTGCTCTATTTATCACAAGCACTCCAAATCCAAGCCAAAATTGGATGGAACCACCTCAGCAACCCCTACCACCCCCCTTCAATCCTACAATGGACTTCGGCAATTGCCCTATCGAAGAGGAAACTTCTCCTCCTGAGGAGCATACTCCTCTGTTAAGTTTCCATCATTAAATCGCCCCTCTCAGAGTCCACACACAGGTTCATGGTTTTGGCACTGGTGGATGTATTGTGGAGGAAGAAATTCCTCTTGGCTAGCAAGCGGAGAACCAATCGACGACTATGCATGCAAATTCAACTATGGATGTAGATTTGGAGGAGGATTCGCTTTAGTTCTCCCCTCTTCGAATCTCGAATGAAAATATTCAGCTCATTTTTTAAATGCGACAGAAGCTTGATGACCAGACGCACAATCAACAAATTCTTGGCCAGAGTATGGACCTCATGTTCGATGCCATGACTTAAGCTCCAACTAACAAACGGTGACCGACTTGTGGCCAAAAGTTCGTCCCAGCTTACATCATTCATGGCAATCCAAGTTCACATATGGATTAGCTCCTCTAGGTTTTTGTTCTCTTTCTGGTTTTGTCACTTATGCAAAGATTGGCAGACTCTATGCCTTATGATGTATGCTAGTTGGTCATAGCGACCATTTTATGGTTATAGTTTTTCTCAAACAATTACATTTTTTTTGAAGGCCACCTGTCTTGATTTCCCTGTTGTGGCAGGATAGGTGGAAGACTATAGATAATGTAATGACATGCACAGTTGATAATATATAGATCCTTTTATTTACAAAAAAAAAAAAAGCCAGGAAAAAAATTTGAATCACTTGCAACAAAGTTAAACTGTGAAAAAAAGTTATAATTTTTTATCAACGCAAAAATTAATTCACTGCAAAACCAATTGTTTTGCAAGGGACTAATAATAACAAGCATTGTAATGTCCCCAAGGCTGAGCCCTATTGTAAATCACGTCTATGAAGTATAAAGCTTGTTTATGAACTGTAATTCAAGTTTATAAGGCTGGTGAGCCAAGTTATATAAGCTAGTGGGCTTATGTGTTATTAGGCCAGGGAGCCTAAGTGTTGAAGGCTAGGAGCCTGATTTTTGTACATGTAATTATGCACAGTATTAATACAAAACATCTCTACGTGTGGATCGACCACAATGAATGAGTGATGGGGGACTAAGCTTACACAAAACCTGAGTAAGGGATTGGGGGCTGGAAGGTTGGAAAGAGAGGCTAAGTGTGGAGCCTAGGGGCTAATCCTAGGGGGTTAAGTCCTTGGGAATAATATTTTAATATTATCCCAAAAGCCATGTGAAATCTATGTTTTTTCCTAAGTTCCTGGGGAGGGATGCATGCAGCTTCATGGGCGACATGTGTCGACCTAGGCGCATGCGATTTAACCCAGGAAATGAGCCTTGTTGGGGGCTCTCTTGCCATTCCATCAACTACTGTGTAGGAGTTGGGTGGGCATTCCTCCAACCATCACTTGAATCTGGGGTTCGACCTTCCAATTCCTCCATCCTCCATCTATATGTGTTTGGCCTCTGTGATTGAACCTCTGTACACCTTACGCGTCTCTGAAACCAGAGAGGTGAGTATGTTCCTTATTGCTAGTTGGGAGAACTAAATGTTCCGTAATTGCTGAGCCGTGCATCCTGTGTTTCTTGCCAGAAAGCTTAACGCATCCTGTAATCGCAGAGTCGCGCTATGCTTTAGCGCTGATCGTTTCCGTTTCGGGTGTCCATACCCATTTTCCCAATTGACTGTTGTGGCCATGCAATGCTGGATTGCTTGTGGCTTGTTGGCCAGTGTGAGGGAGGTGATTGTTGTTGAAGAGGCAGGCTACCCAGTCTGTGAGCGACTCTCTCCAGGTGAGAGAGTGCGCGAAGGAAGTGAGAACTCCTGGAAGCAGTCATGTAGCTACCACAGAGCTCGAAGACTTCTGGTCCGGTCTATTGCTGAAGCCTAAGGGAAGGGAGGTTAGCAGCCGATGGACTGTCTTGGTGACAGTGAAGGTGTATACTCCTGGGGTGGGACAGACATGTGGGGAATGAGAGTCTATGGGCAGTAGGCATAAGTGGCTTCTGGGAGAGAATCCTTCTCCTGTGATTGTGTGTCTTCATGTATTCCCTGCCTAGCCTAGGAATCCCTACCCGGTGGAGCTTAGTCCCAACTCGGGGGTGAACTACTGCTGAGAGTGATGAGCAATGCAGTCTAAGGCTGGGAGGTTCATGGGAGGTCTACGCACAGTTGGTGAATTACATCCAGTCTAAAAGATAAGTATATACATGCGTATAATTTGAATTAAATATGCATGTATATGATTCTAGCAATGTTTACATGTATTCCGATGTATTCGTGAATTATCGTTAATGTCATGGATTATGTATGCTAACAGTATTAATGTGCTTACGATGTGTTTAACTATAATTAAGCAATTGTATTTCATAAGAATGCATAATATGTTACAGTAGTGTTTTTCCGCGTAGTAATGTTGGCCCGACCATGGGGTTGATGGTGGGGGAACGTTACATATTGCATGGGGGAACGTTACATATTGCATGGTAGCGTAGTACCTGCCAGGTTGGAATGAGAATAAATGCACCGTTATGGCGGGACCGAGGGAGAAATAGAAGTATGAAACAACAGAGAAACATGGGAAGCATCTTGAAGTACATGTAGTATCCATGCAGAGGATGCCTCGTGGCAGTGTGTCAGAGGCCAGCCAGAAGACAGTGGGATGGTAGATGACCCCCATAGAACCTCCTGAATTAGTTAATCACAATATTATATTAATATGTGGTTAATATGCGGACGGGTTGTTAGATTACCCCCAAAGAACCTCCTGAATTAGTTTATCATAATATTATATTAATATGTGGTTAATATGCGAACAAGGTTGTTTTTTCTTGGGGTGTGTATAGTTCAAACATGGGACTTAGAAAATTTGTCTCAATGACTTTAAATAAAGGTTCCTGGAAAAAAGGAGCATGAATCACACATTAAACATTCAAATATAATAAACACAATTTCCTGACATCTAGCATAGTTGAAGGAAATAAATTTAGCATTCCAAAAGTAGGTCACAAAAATTGTTCCCGAATTAGTTTTCTTTGAAATTTATCAAAAATTAATAATGTATGTTACATATTTCTGGAATTTGTTCCATATTTCTAGAAATTTAAATGTGTTTTTTCATAATATTAATATATGACCCCCAAATAACCTCCTAAATTAGTTAATCATAATATTATATTAATATGTGGTTAATATGCGAACGAGGTTGTTTTTTCCTCGGGTGTGTATAGTTCAAACATGGGACTTAGAAATTTTTTGTCTCAATGACTTGAAATAAAGGTTCCTTGAAAAAAGGAGTAGAAATCACACATTAAACATTCAAATATAATAAACATGATTTCCTGACATCTAGCATAGTTGAAGGAAATAAATTTAGCATTCTGAAAGCAGTTCACAAAAATTGTTCCCGGATTAGTTTTCTTTGAAATTTATCAAAACATAATAATGTCTGTTACATATTTCTGGAAATCTAAATGCGTTTTTTCATAATATTAATATATGACTCCCAAAGAACCTCTCGAATTAGTTAATCATAATATTATATTAATATGTGGTTAATATGCGAACGAGGTTGTTTTTTCCTAGGGTGTGTATATTTCAAACATGGGACTTAGAAAAATTCCATCTCAATGACTTGAAATAAAGGTTCCTGGAAAAAGGAGCAGGAATCAGACATTAAACATTCAAATATAATAAACACAATTTCCTGACATCTGGCATAGTTGAAGGAAATAAATTTAGCATTCTGAAAGCAGGTCACAAAAATTGTTCCCGAATTAGTTTTCTTTGAAATGTATCAAAAATTAATAATGTTTGTTACATATTTTTGGAATCTGTTCCATATTTCTGGAAATTTAAATGTGTTTGTCATATAGACTGGGATTGGGGCTTTCATGGACCATAAATGAAATAAGTACAAGAAATAGGACTGTAGAAAGAAGAAGTGCGTGACGGTAGAGAGGAAGACCTAAAAAGAAGAAATTGAAAGTTACGAGTCTTTGGTTAGAGATTTCTATTTAAAGAGGTAGAATAATTGGATTGATAAAGAAAGCAAGATGTGATCAGTATAGACTTACTATCAAGCTCATGCGTTTGTGTTTCTCTCGTCGTCAGCCACTGGAATCATGTCAACCGGTTGTTGCCCTTCGTCGGTGAGCTTATCCATTCTCCTTTGGAGCCATTCTTCAATGTAGTTTCTCATGGGGGCCACGTTGATTTCATCCCGGATTTCTATGTCGAAAAGCTCGTTTTCTAATTTCCTTAGATCCATAGAAATACTATGCAGAGCCTGTTCAATTTCTTTAATGTGTGTCGAATAGTCCACTAGCCAGTTGTCGACGTCATCTTCACCATATTCAAGGATGTCGTAAGACTTTTCTAAAGACAACCCCTTTAAAATATCAAGTTGTTCATCGAAGGCTTGCTTGGTTAAGGACAAGGATTTGAGGATTACGTTTGGGTCTTGAACCTCGGTGGTACTTCCGGATAAGTCTATTTGGGTCAGGTTTCTGAATAATTCTTTTTTCTCTGATATGGCTTGTTCACATGATTCGACAATGAGTTGCAGGTTCTTAACTTTCTCTTTCCAACATGCTTTTAATTGTTTGACCCACTATGTGCAGGGGAGATTCTCTTGTCTTATTTTTGTATCCGAGTTGTTGATGGCATGGTTGGAAAAAGTGATCACCGTCTGTTCATAGAAACGTTCTTCATGTTTAAAATTCGTCTGGAAATGTTCGTGCAAATCATTTGCCCTCTTTCGAAAGGAAGCTATATTTTATGATGTTTCTCGGGCTTCAACAATTTGTTGCATTCATTTCTTGATGTTCTTCTCTACATAAGCTCTACAGGATGTGAGGAGGATGGAGGATCCTCTTAACTTGATTGTAGGGGTAGCAGGCATGGTTTTTTATAAAGGACTGGCAAACACTGGGGTAGCAATGAAAGCCTCCTCTAATTCCTTGATCTGGTCGTTCAATCTATCATACTCTACTTCGATTCCTCCAATGGAATCATCAATAGCATCAGCGGTTGTGCGATGAAAACGAGAGATTTGGGATGGCTGCATTTTCCTAAAGTTAATCTTTTAACGAGATTTGCCTTTCTTATTTGTTACATCTCTCTTTTCAATAATTAAATTTTTAGATTGGCTATCAAAAACAACGCTTTGGAATACAAAGGATTCCTCTTCATCAAAAATTTCGGTCTCAGCTATTTCTATTGTAGAACTATGGTGCATCGTTTCCGCTGGTGGAACACCTTTGTGGGACAAGGTATCTACAGATGTTCCAAGTTGCATGTCCTCACTTTCAATTTCAGGTTCTTCCGCCTGCTCTACAATGTTTTTTGTCTTCTTCGTCAGGGGAAGCTTGTGAGAACTATCAATTTTTTCGTGAGGAGGGTTCTTATCTCCTCCTCCATTTCAAGATTTATGGGTTGCTTTCTTACTAGGGTGGGTCATTGAAGCAATGCTCTGTGATGTCATGCTCTTGGGAGTGTTGGTCGAGGACAGGACACTCTTCTCACCGGAGCCTTTTACTTGTTGTTCTACAATTCAATTGGGCTTTGCAATGTCTCTACGTTGCAATCGTCAGAAGCATGAGTGTGGTCGTCACTGTCTTTGTCTTCGGTCAAGCATCTATGGATAAAAGAGTTGCTAAATCCATATGATAGTAAATGTTCCTGAAAAATCCCATTAGGGTCGAACCCTTTTAACCTTTCAGCATATTTTAGGTTCAAGTTCTTGAAATGGCTTGCGAATTCGTCAATCTTGTCGACGTTTCTGAACACAAGTCCCTGACTTTCCAGGGCAGAGGAATGAACTGGTTTTTTCTCTTGTATAAATTTATGAAAACTGAGACAAAGTCATTAAAAACCTCATAAAAACAATGGGAGGCCTTGTGCCTCCACAAGGCCTGGTACCAGAATGTTACTGAGTCGAATTCATAGTTTATTTTCTTGGACAGAGACAGTTTTGGAAACGGACAGCAATGCACTATTGCGAAAAACAAGTAGGATGACATATAAAATTTATTATCTTCTTTGAATTGTGGTAGTTGTGAACAGATTTCGATGGAAATTAGCTTCCCCCAATAAAAAATGAATTGTTCCTTGACTGTGAAGTACACAATATAAATAATTATACGGGAAATGCTTTTTGTGGATTCATGCCCCGTTATTCTTGTAAACAACCAAGCAATTTCCCGAAATGGATTTCTAAAAGAACTGACCTGCAACTTCGTGATATCTTCAGGAATCGATGTCGGTTCTTAGAGGAACTCGGGTAAGAGGTCCATCCTGTTCTCATGTTTTTCTAGGAACTGTTTGCGGTCTTTCCCTCTGAAGGTCAATGTTGGCTCTGGCAATCTTAACATCTTGTGAAAGACCTGAGGTGACAAAGAAACAGGATAATGGTTGCGCAGTGGAATAATTATTTGGCTTGAAACATATTTTTCGGCCCACCAAGAGACCATCTCCTTATAGTCAAAAACCTCAGGGACACAGCCTACACGAGAAATTCCAGAGGTCCAAATCACTTCGTTCTGGGCGAAATGGGATGAATAGTAAGAGTATGTCCTAGACCACTGGAAGTTCTGGTCCTCACATCCGAAGATATTCATTGTATCTCAACAGGAATGTTGTCGAGTTGTTGCCATAAGTTTACGAGAATGTTGGTTTTCTCCAGACGATGTTTGAAATGAAGCACTAGAAGGGATAATATAACCCTGCACAAATCTTGGTCCAATGCATGTGAATGGTAGATGTCCTCGATCCTTTCGCTCATTAATGACAATTTCGACAGTTGTTGCATGATGCGTTGTTAGCATTAAAGACTAGTAATTGCATACCTAGAAGTGCGAACATGGTGGGTATGACAATTAGCAATTAAGGATTGGAGATTTTGTGAACAGGCCAACGCAATGACCCGTGCTTGAGATGAACAATCTGAAGGGATAAAATAACTCTCTGCAGATCTTAGTTGATGGTTCCTGCATGGTGAGTTGTTAGCATGAAAGGTTACTAATTGCATCTTAAGAAAGAAGTACGAAGGTGGTGCGGACGGGAAAGAGAAATTAAGGAGTGTCTAATTATTGAAAGCGGTCGGGTAAGCTTCAAAATAGGGTTACTAGGTACAACCGCTAGAGGCGAGGGCCCGAGCATCAAATTGTATGTCTCAAAAATTTTGGAGTGAAAAATGCATAACACGGAAGAGGGCATGATGGGACAGTCCAGAGGGAAATTTGTATATCACGGAACTCTGGGTACTGTTTGCAGGACACTGAACAATGGAAGTGCAATCATGAGCATGTCTGTTTGTGAACCCGCAATCGAAAAAGTGGCTCACGTATGGACTAGGGAAACAGCTGGGCGGACTCATTTTGGCTAATATATTGAAACTTTTAATATATATCCCATTACGTGGCAAGATATTTTTTGCATGTCTATGGGAAACTTTGTGGCAGTAGCCAATGTGACTGTATCGTCGAGCCTTTTTCTTTTTAATGACGGTCTATATGGTTGTTGCATGTTGAACTGTTAGCATTAAACCGTGGTGGTTGCACACTTTGAAAGAAGTACGAAGGTGGCAAGCACAGTAAACAATCACTAAGAAATGGAGATTTCGTGAACCTGCCAACGCGAGGATCCGCAAAAGAGATTCCATGAAATAGGCAAGTATGGAAAGCAATCGGACGGGCTTCAGAATTAGGGTGAAAATGGTTCCCCGAGAGACAATGGTCCTGAGGTTCATATTGTATCTGTCAAAAGTGTTGACCATAGAACGCGTAACATGGAAGAGGACCTGATGGTGCATTCCTGCGGACAAATTGTATATCACAGAACTTCGGGTACTTTTTGCTAGTCATGGAACAGTGGAAACACAATCCTGAGCCCGCCAATCCAGGAATCCGTAATCGAAAAAGTGCCTAAATATGGAACAGGGAAACTGTAACATCCCCGGCCACCGATAGGCTGGATAATGCTACTACGTGGAACATTCACACACACACACACACACACACACACACATATATAACATGCATTTTAATCAAAATAAAACACATAACACAGAGTTATTGTTACCATTCATATTCAAACTAGATTTAACAGTAAATTCACATGCAACGAAACACATGATACATTTACCAGTAGCACAAACATGCATAACATACATAATTAGGCACAAAAGTGATACTTATCTTTTTAGTTGGAGTAAATCCACCAACTACGTTCATACCTTCCACAAACCTCCCAGCCAAAGACCATGATGCTCATCACGCTCAGCAGTGGGTCACCCCTGAGCTAGGACTAAGCTCCACCCAAGGCAAGGGAATCCTAGACTAGGCTGAGGTTACAGGAAACTGCACAGTGCAACTGGAAGGATTCTCTCTAGGAGCCTTCTTACGCCCACTACTCACGGACTCTCATTCCCCACATGCTTGTTCCACCCTGGGAATATGCACCTTCATTGTTCCACAGTCCATCGGCTGCTCCACTTCTCTTCTCAGGGTCTCGGCAACATGCCAGATCATGAATTCTCATAGCTCTATAGCTGGTGTTGGACTCTCTCTAGGAGAAAACCACTTTCCAGCAAACTCTCTCACCTGGAGAGAGCTGCTCACAGGCCTGACAACAAACCTCTTCAACCATGGGCCTGAAAACCCACTTCTTCAACCATGTTCGACTCAGTTCTAGCAAGGTACGAGTGACGGCAACATCAATAGGAAAAATGGTTATGAACACCCAGAATGGTAACAGTCGAACAATAAGACATAGCAGGGCTCAAGCGATTACAGGATGCGTCGGGCTTCTCAAGAAAGCAACACAATATGACTTCACAATTTCTGTTTTCAGAGATGCGTGAGGGTATGCAGAGGTCAATCGTAGAGCTCCACGGAATTCATGGAGGATGGGGAATGGTAAGCGAACTCGGGAGAAAGATGGCAGAATTGGAATCGCCCCCATCACGGTTTGACTCTTTTTTTTTAACTGCATGTGCCCAGGCCGACACCTATCTTCCTGGAGTTGCATGCACTCCATTTAGCATACGTTCCTTTTCCCAAGAACTTAGGATAAAACATATCTTTCATACATCCTTTGGAATAATAATAAATTATTATTCTCAAGGACTTAAGCCTTTAAGCTTAGCTCCTCTTTCCAACCTTTCAACCCCCTCTCCCTTACCCAACCTTGTGGAAGCTTAGTCCCCCATAACTCTTTCTTTGTGGTCGGTCTGTACACAATGATGTTTATATTTTATTAATGATATGCATAATTACATATACAAAATCAGGCTCATGGCCTTAAGCATCTAGGCTCTCTAGGATAATAAACATATAAGTATTCAGCTTATAATTGCTTGGATCGCCAGCCTATAAACATAATTACAATTTAGCAATATAAATGGGGCTCGTCCTTGGGGTATTACAATCCTCTCCCCTTATTTTTGCACCGTCCTCAATGCAACTTTTACACAACATCAGCAAGATTTCCAAAATCTTAAAAAAAGATGCGGGTATTCTTCCCGCATAGCATCCTCATGCTCCCATGTCGCGTCCTCAGGACCGCACTAGGTCCACTGGACCTTTACAAGCCCTATGGCTCGATTCCAACTGCTTTCTTTTTCGGTCCAATAAACGCACCGGATGTACTTGCAAGACGCCTTCTTGCTCCACCTGAATCACATTCCAATCAATTACATGATTAGCATCAGTTATATATTTCTTAAGCAATGAAACATGAAATACATTGTGTACAGTCATGGATGCAGGCAATGCAATCATATATGCAACTGGTCCAATCCTTTCTAGGATTTCAAATGGCCCACAATATTTGGTTGCCATCTTGGAACAGTTCCCCAGCTTCAGGGAACTTCTGTTAGCTTTTACTTTCAAGAAAACATGATCACCAACTTTAAACTCCCTGTGGGTTCTGTTCTTATCAGCATAAATTTTATGCCTGTCTTGGGCAGCCTTTAAATTCTACTTAATCTTTATCATTTGCTCTTCCATTTCCTTGAGAAACTCTGGCCCAACTATTGTTCTGTCAGTTGGGTTATCCCAACTTACTGGGGTGTTGCACCTTCTACAATATAGTGCTTCAAATGGGCTCATCTTTAGTGATGCTTGATATCCATTGTTGTAGGCAAACTCTACCAAGTGTAGGTAGTCTTCCCATTTATATGGGTTTTCCATCACATACATCCTTAGCATGTCTTTTATCACTTGGTTCACCCTCTTTGTCTACCCATCAGACTCAGGATGATATGTTGTGTTGAAGTTTAGATTCATTCTGAACCCTTTGAATAACCCCTTCCAGAAATTAGAGGTAAATTTCAGGTCTCTATCAGACATAATTGTCTTGGGAATACCGTGCAATCTTACTACTTCCCTCATATAGATATCGGAAACATGAGTTGTCTTGTGAGTAGTCTTCAATGGAATAAAATGGGCAGCTTTAGTAAGCTTATCCACCACCACCATGATGGAATCATGTTGCTTGTTTGTTCTGGGTAATCCCGTGATGAAATCCATTGTCACCACCTTCCACTTCCACTCAGGAATGGGCAATGGTTGTAGTAACCTTGTTGGGTGTCTATGCTCAGCCTTGACCTTCTGACACTCCATACATCTAGCGATGTATTCTACAATTTCCTTCTTCATACCTAGACAAAAGTATTGGCTCTTGACTGTTGCCACTGTTTTCTGATATCTAGGGTGCCCAACATAAGGCACATTTTGCATCTCTTTCAAACTCATAATTTTCAACTACTGGAAATTTGGTACATAAATCATGTTTTTGTACAGGAGTGTTCCATCAACTTCCAACTTATAATCTTCCACTCTCTGTAGCATCTTACCTTGTTGTAGCTTTGCTACCAATTCCCTGTACTGCAAATATGCATTTGCAGCTTCCAAAATTCTTCCTTTAATATCAGTTTTGTAGTGTACCTTTTTACACTACTCAGGTTTTCAAACCTCTCAGTTACCATTCTGTACACGGCTTTTACATAATTCGTACAAAAATTATAAGCAAATGCATTTAAACAATTAAACACACTTAAATCTCAGAGTAAAATATATAAGTTGCTGCTACAATTAAACAAGCCATAGCATTCAACGGTAATTCATTTACACATCAGAAACATGATACATAAACAGCTCATTCATACACCATATGATCAAGCATAATTCAAATACTTATCTGTTAACAGTTGTAGAAATCACCAACCAAGTGCATGCCTTCCACGAACCTCCCATCCTTATACCACAATGTTCTTCAGCTCAACAGTGGGTCACCCCTGAGCTGGGACCAAGCTCCACCCCAAGGCAAGGAATCCTAGGCTAGGCTGAGGTTACAGGGAAGACATCACAGAAATATCTGGAAGGATTCTTCCCAGAGATGCCATCTTACGCCCACTACTACCAGACCCTCATTCCCCACATGC
>ML789785.1:278371-330523 GCA_009831015.1 Picea engelmannii | reverse complement strand
ATTGGAGCAGTCGGTTTGTCAGTTTGAGCATTGTAAGACATGTTTTTGAGCACTTTTTGAGCAATTAATAATAATGATCCATTGGAAGCTGGACCAGGAGATGTAGCCCATAAGAGGGGTGAACTCCTTTATCAATTGTTGTTTTTTATGTCTGTTGTTCAATATTTATGCTGCTGTCTATGTGTATTTTGCATAAGTAATCCTTAATTTATGTGTTGCAAATTGATCATGTTGCTTTAAACACATAACATTTCACTTGCAATAATTATTCAAGTTTTTCAAGTGTTCTTCATTTTTATATCACTTTATCCTTAGGTGCTTCCTCCATGTGGGATGCAAATAATTGACAACCTTTCTTGTAGCACTTCTTCAGCTGCATTGATGATATTTCCCTGACAACAACTGCTCTGGGAATTCCTTGGACTATTCTCTGATTCCCCTCCTCATGTAGGAAAGTGAATACCTTGTTATGAAAATCTAGGATGGCATGGTGTTTGTCCAACCAATCCATCCCAGTTAGACAGTCATAGGAACCTAAAGTTAGAACATTCAATTCATCCTTTGTGCTCAGTCCATTCATGTCCATTGGACATGACTTAACCAACTCAACAACCTTTCTCTTGGCCCCTGTAGCCAGCTACACTAACCAAGATTTTCCATGCTTGCTTCTTGGCAATTGCAAACTTTCCACCATTCTAGGATCTATATAACTATGACTAGACTAGCCCCTGAATCAATTAAAATAGTAAAGGTACGATTATTGATCATACCTTCAACTTCAGTCATGTGTGATTGAAATTCAGCTTGCTTGTTGTCTAGGGATGCATAGATCTTTGGTACTCTACTGCCCATGTTCTCCACTATTTCAGCTTGTTGAACATTATGGAATCTCTCACTTTTCCATTTTTGTGGGGAAACTATATGTGCTTGTGGTTTCCCTGACAACCCCAACACTGAATGGGCGTCTGCCTTGGCCTTTGTCCCCCTACTTCAGTCATTCTATGCTCTCTAAAAGATGGTTGTCCTTGAGGACTGTTTCTAAAAAAAGGGAGGTTTGTTTCCCTTCTCCCTCTTCTCTTTCTTGAACTTCTTCTGGTCATCCCAAGCCTTCTGAAAAGTGGGCTTTTCTCTTTGCTGCTCATATAAGCATTTTTCTCTTCTTATAGTTTCGTCCATAGTTTTAGGATCATCATACTGGATCTTGTCATCGATGGAAAGTGGTGGTCCACTCAGATACCTTTTAATTTTGATAGTCTCATCCTTGATGAAAGGAACGTACTGCAACAATTCCAAAAACCTTCGCTCATATTCATCAATGGACATGCTACACAGCTTGAGTTCAAAGAACTCTTTCATCTTTATGTCATATTATCTCTTAGTCAAGTATTTATTTTCAAAATTCTTCTTGAATTCTTTCCAAGTAATATCTTTCTCTTTAATGTTTTTCACTTGCACAAGCTGATCCCACCACATGGATGTTTTTCCTTTTAGTTGATACATTGTAATTCTTCCTTCTGCATGAGGGGAATAATTCTACAGTTGGAAATATTTCCTCATGCCAAGCAACCATGTCTCGACATCTTCCTCCTTCTTGTGCTCTCCATCAAACGTAGGAGGTTTAATCTTGTTCATTTCACCCTTCAGTTCATCCACTCTCGATCTCCTGTGTTTTCTAGTAGGAGATGGGCTTGAACTATTGTGTTCTCTCCTCTTGGAGTACTTCGGGGAGTGATGATGATGCCTGCTAATGCTTCTTGATTTACTGGAGTCACTCTCCTTATCCAATTTCCTTTCTATCATTTACAGGCTTCACATCAACTTTAAGTTGAATTCTCCTTGTTGATCCATGGCTTTCATGAGCTTTATGTTATCTTCTCGGTGAACTTAAACATCCTTTTGCAATCTTTCAATGATTTTCATCATGTGCCCTTCCTTATCTATCTCTTCTCCATGCCCATTAGAGTTCAATCATTCAACTCCCAGATGGACATCCATTCCTCTTGCTTCATTATTTGAACTGGAAGTATTATGTGCCTGCTCCATTTCTCTGCACTCAGTGGCAATTCAGTTCAATTCTGACAATTGTTGACTCTGCAAACACAGTGTGCAGTCAACTAGAATTTGTCAGGCCATCATTCCTTAACAAATCCGACAGCATTCATAAACCAATTTGATTTAAGAAAACCTTCAGATTTCATTTTCTTTCTGAGCTCTTCTCTAGTCTGTAATAATTTTCGGGCACTAGCCCCTTTCTCTTAGTCCTCAACCCATGCGACCACGGTTGTGACTTAGTGCTACCTCGATAGGTGCTTACTCAGGACTGTAGGCCTACGGCCTCGGAAGTCTTCAAAGCACATCACAAAAACTTTCCAAGTTCCAAACTAACGAACTCGGGAAGTAGGGTGGATCAACGGTCCACATCTACCCAACATCCAACGCCTGATACCCACTGTGGACTTCCGTCATCGAGGTTTCGGGACTTCGGAGCTTATGAGCTTCAGAAATTTAAGTTTCAAAAGTTTTCTTGCTTGCTTCCTTCTAATCTCCAATTTCAGAACTTTTGTACTTCTTTACCCTCCGGGTCCACATAGTACAGATGTCACCATCTAAAGCGGTGGCAAGTGGCATGCCTAGAAAGTTTCATGTCACCTTTGGCGACATCATCCAGCCCCACCACTTTTTATCCTTTCGCTTTGGCGCTTTGGACTTCAGAAGTTCTCCCTCGGCATACATTAATTCTCCCGACTTCTGAAATACAAAATTATTATTTACTCTTTTGCTTCGAAACTTCGGGTTTTAGAAGTTTGTGCATCAGCACATCCCCCTTCTTCCAACATCTGAAATCTGAAGTTACAGTCTAACAGTAAGGCTTCTAGGATAACCCTCCTGCACCTTCTCCAGATCTAACAGTTGTAAAGGATTTCCCTTCCTTCCGAACAGATCCTACGGCCCACATTACTCTATGACCCAATACCACTTATGTCATGGTTTACAATACCGCTACACCTCCTGAGCTTCGTAACACTACCAAGTAACCTCTTGGCACTCAGGAACGTTCTAAGGTTCGAAATTGGTTCCTCCAGACACAATTTCCACTTGAAACCTTGGGTCCAAAGACCACTTATCTAGCCCATCTAGGTTCAACGTTGAAACCTTGGCTCAGAACTCGAATTTTGTCTACTTCGACAACAATTCTTTCCAAAACTTTTGCTTCAATTTCCACTAACATGGCCCATCCAGGCTCTGTGTTGAAAACCTTGGCTCTGATACCAAATTGTAACATCCTTGGCCACTGACAGGCCCGATAATGCTACTACACGGAACATTCACACACACACACACATATATATATATATAACATGCATTTTAATCGAAATAAAACACATAACACAGAGTTATTGTTACCATTCAGATTCAAACTAGATTTAATAGTAAATTCACATGCAACAGAACATATCATACATTTACCAGTAGCACAAACATTCACAACATACATAATTAGGCACATAAGTGATACTTATCTTTTTAGCTGGAGTAAATCCACCAACTACGTGCAGACCTTCCATGAACCTCCCAGCCAAAGACCACGCTACTCATCACGCTCAACAGTGGGTCACCCCCGAGCTGGGCCTAAGCTCCGCCCAAGGCAAGGGAATCCTAGACTAGGCTCAGGTTACAGGAAACTACAGAGTGCAACTTGAAGGATTCTCTCCAGGAGCCTTTTTACGCCCACTACTCACAGACTCTCATTCCCCACATGCCTGTTCCACCCCGGGAATATGCACCTTCACTGTTCCACAGTCCATCAGATGCTCCACTTCCCTTCTTAGGGTCTCGACAATAGGTCGGATCAGGAATTCTCAGAGCTCTATAGCTGGTGATGTGACTCTCTCTAGGAGAAAACCACTTTCCAACAAACTCTCTCACTTGGAGAGAGTTGCTCACAGGCCTGACAACCAGCCTCTTCAACCACGGGCCTGACAACCCACTTCTTCAACCACGTTTGACTCAGTTCCAGCAAGGTATGGGTGACAGCAACAGCAATAGGGAAAACTGTTATGAACACCCAAAACAGTAACAGTCGAACACTAAGACATAGGAAGGCTCAGGTGATTACAGGATGCGTCAGGCTTCTCAGGAAAGAAACATAGGACGGATTCACGATTTCTGTTTTCAGAGATGCGTGAGGGTATGCAGAGGTCGATCGCAGAGCTCCATGGAATTCACGGAGGATGGGGAATGGTAAGCGAACTCGGGCAGAGGATGGCAGAATGGGAATCACCCCCATCATGTTTTGACTCTTTGGTTTTAACTGCATGCGCCTAGGTCGACAATTGTCTTCTTGGAGCTGCATGCACTCCATTTAGCATACATTCCTTTTCCCAGGAACTTAGGATAAAACATATCTTTCATACAGCCTCTGGAATAATAATAAATTATTATTCTCAAGGACTTAAGCCTTTAATCTTAGCCCCTCTTTCCAACCTTTCAGCCCCCTCTCCCTAACCCAGCCTTGTGGAAGCTTAGTCCCCCATCACTCTTTCTTCGTGGTCGGTCTACACGCAGCGATGTTTATATTGTATTAATGATTTGCATAATTACATATACAAAATCAGGCTCATGGCCTTAAGCATCTAGGCTCTCTAGCCTAATAAACATATAAGTCTTCAGCTTATAATTTCTCGGCTCACCAGCCTATAAACATAATTACAATTCAGCAATATAAATGGGGCTCATCCTTGGGGTATTATAGAAATGGTAGGCCAGACTCGATACACAGTAAATGTACCACATCATGTACATACAACCAACTTGTGGGCAAGTATTGAAAGGAATGGCGGACGGTCGAGCTCGTGACGGGGCATTCCAGTGGACAAATTATATATCACGGAACTATGGGCACTGTTTGCAAGTCGTAGAAGATTCGAAACAAAATTTTGAGCATGTCAGTCCAGTAACCCGCAATAGAAAAAGTGTCGAAGTATGGAATAAGGAAACGGTAACCCGAACTTGTTTTCACCAATATATTGAAATTTGTAATAGCTTTCCCATTACATGGAAAGATCATCTTTGCATGTTTCTGGACAAGTTGTGTAGGGATAATTAGTCCTCGAGGCTTTTGCTTATTAATGACGATATTTATAGTTGTTACATGATGAACTCTTAGAATTAAACCTTTGTTGTTGCATATTTGGAAATAAGTACGAGGATGGCCAGCACAGGAAACAATGACTAGGAATTGGATATTTCATGAACCCACCAACCCGAGGATCCAAAATAGGGCGACAACGTCTCCCCAGAAAACGTGAGGCCCTGACGATAAAATTATATCGCTCAGAACATTTGAATGCATAATGTGTAACACGGAAGAAGGTACGATTTTTCGCCAATATATTGAAATTTGTAGTAGCTTTGCCATTACCTGGCAAGCTCTTCTCTGCATGTTTCTGAACAAGTTGTGTAGTGATAGTTAGTCCTCAAGGTTTTTGCTTATTAATGATGATCTTTACGGTTGTTGCATGATGAATTCTTAGCATTAAACCTTTGTTGTTGTGTATTTGGAAATAAGTACGAGGATGGTCGGCACAGGAAACATTGACTATGAATTGGAGATTGCGTGAACCCGCCAACCCGAGGATCCAAAATAGGGTGACAAGGTCTCCCTAGAAGACGTGAGGCCCCGAAGATCAAATTGTATCGCTCGAAACATTTGAATGCATAATGTGTAACATAGAAGAGGGGATGATGTCGGAGTCTGCTAGTCAATTTGTATATCGCGGAGGTCTGAGTGCTATTTGTAGGTCGCGGAACAATGGAAGTTAATTTAGAGGCGGGAATAATTAATGTGCATTGGGAAGGGCACGATTGTGGAGACGATGGAAGAGAGCCATAAATGGTTTGAAACTTTTTATGAATTCGAGTAAAGTGAAGCTTGCGAGTTAGAGGAGCGCGAGGTGGAATTGTAGATCAGGGAATTCTTTGGGTGCAAGATGTATATCACAGAATAGTGGGAAAAAATTGGCTAAGTATAGAAAGGAATGACAATCGTTCCGAGTACTGTAAATGGCAGTTTAATGCGTGTTAATGGGAGATGTCCTCGAGGATTTTTTCTTGTTAATGCCAATTGTTTCGTACCAGTGTGTTCAGTTGTCACTAGTAAGACCATAATTAATGTGCATTGGGAAGGGTGCGAAGTTAGTGGGGATGGAAGGTAATGACGGATGCTTTGAAAATTTAGTGAACCCTGGTAGAGTGAAGCTTATGAGTTCGAGGAGTCTGCAGTGGAATTGTAGATCATAGAAGTTTTGAGTGAAAGATGTATATCATGAAACAAGAAGCAGCAGAGTTCGAAAATGCCAGCCCCAGCAACCACGACCATAAAATTGGCTTAGCATGAAAAGGAAGAGCGGTCGGTCAGACCCGTCATGTGAGGATATAGATGGAGATGAAGATCTGTCATTCCGCCAACTCGAAAACATGCGATCATAGAAAGGCGAATAAGTATATAACCAGAAAGCGATAATAGACGGGAAGAAGAAAAGGGAAAAATGGCTAAGTACCACATAGAACAACATCTACTGCTCATTTATTAATGCCAATCTTTTCGAACCCATGGTGAGTTCTCACTAGTAAAAGCATAAATTGCAAATCACAGAAGTTTTTTGGGTGCAAGATGTATATGATGGAAAAGGGGACATAAGTGTTGGATAAACCTGGGACCTGGTGGTTAGATAATTGGATAAGTATTGAAAGGGAACGCGGTCGGTTAGGATCATGGTGTGAAGATATAGATAAAGATGAGCATCTGTCAATCCGTGAATCTGGGAAGCCATGATCGTAGAAATGCAACTAAATATAGAACCACAAAGGGATAATAAAGGGGAAGAAAATAATAAACAAGGAAAATTTAAAGAGAAAGTGTTTATATTTATTCCAACAGTATTCATATTAATAGATTATTTCTGGTCCAAACGTAAAGCATCTTCCAATTTGCAGGATGTTGTTCGGTTCACAAATTTCGTTGAAACCCATAAGCAATAGAAAGGAAAAAGAAAAAAAAATAAAAATATATACACACACACACACACACACACATATGACGTAACATTTTTTATATGCACAGATATTATCAAATAGAAGAAGTTGTAATATATGCACAATATTGAACAGGAACATGGCGTGAACACCTGAGTTGCCTTGTTCAAATACAATCATTAATTCATTCTATTTATGGGACCCCGAAGAATGAAACCAGGACAGGTCCTCCCATTTCTTTCTCAAGTATCGAGCGGGCACCACAAAAGTATGGCCTATCACAAATTATTCTTCCATGTAAAATGTAAGAAGCGAACAGAGTAGATTTTCTTTAAATCGAAGTGTTGGGCAGCAAAAAGAAAAGCTTGTCATCCATGCTTAACGACAAACATAAAAAAAAGTACAAAATAAAATAAAAAACAATACCAGAAACTGGAAAACACCATACTAAAACCTCAAATATTCTATATTCAGATAAACTGGGTTACAAAATAAAGTTGAGATTATTTCCCAAAATAGTTGTCTTGAAAAATTTCAGCAGATGTTCTCTTAAATTTAAATGCATTTGGCATAGTAACTACGATTGGGGCTGCCGCTGACAAAAAAAAAAAATATGTACAATAATGAAGCCTGTAGATAGTCTTTTATAGATTTCAACTTGATCATCAGATGCTTGCTTGGTAAAAAACAACGAGTTGAATATCAATCTCGGGTCTTGGACTTCATTGGTGCTGCCAGGTAGATCTATCCCAACTTTTTGAATAGCTTGTCTCTTCTAGATATGGCACGCCTGCATTAGCTAGTTATTCAACATTTCATACTGTGCTAAGTGTTAATTTCCCTATATCGTCGAAAACTTGGTGTTTAAGGTGCCTTCCTTGTAATGTTCCTGGTCATCGACATCTGGCACAACTTAGAGATGTTATCCAGGCCCAATTCAAAGATGAGGGAGTGGTTTTATGTGACGTCATCTTTGGGGGAAAAAAATTATGTTAGCCAACAAAAGCTGAGACAAAAAAAAATTCAAGTATGTTGTGACTTCTATTCTCCATGTATTCGATCATATGTTTGGTTGAAAGGCTTGCCTGAAGATTTGTATGTTGAAATTCTTTGTTTTATTGCTATAAATTGGAAGGGACGTCCAAGCCAACTACGAACTGCTCCTATGTTGAAGTACATAGCTTATTCTAGCAACACAGATCTGGAAAGTGTATCAAATGTTGCAGATCACATCAGAATATATCTTTCTTCATAGGGGTGGTAGACATCGCGACCCACAAAATGGTCTGGAATATTCGGAAGTGACGCCAAATATTACTCCATGCCCAAATACACCCAAAAAGAAATTATAAAATTGGATCCTCATGAACGTGAGAATCTAATGTGAAGTGTAAGAAGTCATGATCCTAGGCTCCAAGTAGTTTCACCTTCAGGCATCCACACTGGTGGTGACTCTAGGCTACAGATAGCTTCAATGTCGGACATCGACACTGGCGGTGGCAATGGGAACAATGCCATTGACTGAAGTTCAGCAATGCGGTGAACAAGCAGGGTTGTCATTGTCAAAGCACTTAGATTGCAGGATTGTCAGACCTACAAAGAACATCGACTTTAGTGTTTCTTTGTCACGTACAGTGAACAGTGAACCAAACAGAAGAGACAACGCAAATAAATAACACTATAAATTTGTTGAGCACAAAGACCGAGTACTCTGAGTCCAGAAACATTTGGACATTGGGTGTCATGTGTGATAATGACCCTGACATTAGGCACATGTCAGACATCTATTATCTGACATTGCAGTGTTAATGCAATTTCCATAATGGACGGCGGCTCGATTCCATTGGCACAAGCAATATTAATTGTGTGATTAATTAACATCCATGAAGGACGTGAATCTCAAACAATGACTGAAACTTTTCGAACAACGGTGTGTTAAAAATATATATTGTTCTATATTTAAGATAGAATAAATTGTATTATAAGATATACAAACCTTTTTAAGTTAACCGAAATTAATATATAGTCAACTCAGATACCTGGAAGCGACCAAATTCCCTAGAGCTAGAGCTAGTTTATTTCCATCATGTTGGTTGGGATAGAAGGATCCACCACTAGGACAAAGAAAGAAAGTAGCAATAAAAGCAGTTGTGCAAACGCAAGCTGGTGATGGAACCACTCTATGATCAAGAAGGCACTTACTTCAAGCATCAAGCGATTCCTTTTTCTTCTTTTTTTTCAAATATTGGATCCACTGCAACAGAGGAAATGCATTATCCTTATCCAAAGCAAGGGAAACAACAGGGAGATTTATATTGGGTGGAAATAGATCTGGAATACACTACCACAGCAAGTTCTCTTCTAAATAATGAAACAAAATGATTACATGAAGGTGGTAGTAAAAGGTGATTTTCACAAACCAAATCATTACCTAAACACGCCAAACTTCTTGCAGAACGTGGTAGTAGAAAGTAATCTTTAGAAAGTGTTGCAAATTCTATAATCCAAAATTTGTTCCTACTAACTTTTCCCAGTTACATGTTGATGTATACATTAGAAACTTTTGAGAGCGTCATTCCCTATTTATATACCCACCTTCAAGTAGGAGGAGAATATTCATGCAAAGAGGGGCAAGCTCATCGACCCAGATGCAGTCATATGCATAGGAATAGTGAAAAAAAATGTGTAGTAGCGATAGAAAGTTGATTGTATGTCGAGTCTGTTACTACATCCAAAGGACGATGAACAAACTTTGATAAAGAATCTGACTTTATGTCAAGTTTGTTACCACACCCAGAAGTCGCTTAACAAACCTTGAAATAGAAACTTCTGTAATTTTAGGATGTTGATTCAACCACCCATACAGTTTCTCACATTCGTGACAATCCAAATTTATGATTTCTAAGTATATTCACAAATGGATTAATATTTGGCATCATTTATGAATATTCCAGACCATTTTGCAAGCCACAATATGTGTGACTCCTCTAATGAAAGATAAATTCTTGTGTAGTCTGCACAATTCGATACATGTGCCAAATTTGTGTTGTTGGAAGAAGCTATAGACTTCAATGAAGGACCACTTAGCAGGTGACCTAGAATTCCCTTCCAATTCCCAGTAAGAAAACAAATAAGTTCAACACACAAATCTTCAGGCAGGCCTTTCAACCAACCAAAGCATCGAATATAGGGAGAACACCAATCACAAGATTTTTTATTTTTTTATTTTTTTTGTCTGATTTTCTATTGGCTAACAGAGTTTTTTTTCCGCTCAAAGCTAACGTCACATAAAACCATTCCTTCATCTTTCAATTGGGCCTGAATGGAATCTCTATGTTGTCTCATATGTCCATGACCAGGAACATTACAACGAAGGCACCTTAAAGCCCAAGTCTTTGATGATAGAGAGAAATGGGAATAAGTATTTAAAATGAATGTTGGAAGATGATAGTATAATGTGATGTACATCTTGGTTTGATTCGTTTTAACGACAGATGCTCTCGATCTTTTTGCTTATTAATGCCAATATTTTCGAATATGTGTGTTGAATAGTCACCAATAACACGAGTTAACATTTCCATATGCAAGCAGATTCTCAAATATGACAACCTGTAATATATGCACAGTATTAAAGACGGACATGATGTGAAGACATCTGTGGATGACACATTTGTGGATGGCAGGGTGGCAGTACAATATTGCACTGTTACTATGATCATGCCTTAAAAAAACTAAAATAACCAACACTTTTTTGCCAATTCAAGATGGACGAAAAAAAAAATATCAGATCCCATAATATTCACTTGTTAATGCGTTTTAATGGGAGATGTCCTCAAGATTTCCGCTTATTAGAGCCAATATTTTCAAACCTGTCTAGTGGGTTGTCACTAGTAAAATCATAATTAATGTGCATTGGGAAGGGCAAAAGGTGGCGGGGATGGAGGAGAGCGAAAAATGTTTTTAAACTTTTATGAACCCGGGAGTGTGTGAACCTGCGAAAGTTTGAAGACTCGACTAAGTATGGAAAGGTGGGTCGGACAGACGGAGTCATCATAGGTGGAATTAGACTTGCGATTTTGAGGATCTCGGGGTCGAATTGTAGAGCACCGAATTTTTGGGTGCAATATGTACACCCCGAACACGGGGCACCACAGTTCGATAGCGCCTATCCGCGAACCCACATTCATAAAATTGGCTAAGTATGCAAAAGAACGACGGTTGGTCGGACTCGTGATGTGAAGATATAGATGGAGATGACGATTTTTCAATTCACCACACTGGGAACCTGCGAGCACAGAAACGTGACCAAGTATAGAACCAAAAACGCATAACAGAGGGGAAGAACAAAAGGGGAAAACGTGCAAGTTTAGAAGAGGAAAAAGAAAGGGAGATGAGAACTTTATCCCTCACACAACAACACTTAGTCTCATAACTATGAAGCCATAGAAACATATTAACTATGGGAAAAACAGTCTCGGCTATGAAATATAGTTGGAGCTCAACAAATTCTGGTTCAAGTCAAAAGAGATGTTGTTTATATCTACTACAAAATTTTAATATTATTTTATCTTCATAGTATTTTTTAGTGGCCCAACTGTAAAACCATGTTCCAATTTGCATTTTCCAACTGGCGATGTGTTTGTGAAGAAACAAGCATGAAGCAGCTTAATTGCAGCCGCGGGACCTCAACTCTGCAAAGTTTAATCAAACAACAATAAGCAGCATCCAACGAACCAACGAGTAAGCATGAACTAGTCAACTAGGAATGTCGGTGAAGAACAATATTGTCCAAATTCACTGCAAACAAGATTGTATAAAAAATAGAAGGAATATATCGTAACACGCCTGTTAAGCAAACATTTCATGCTGCAAGGCCTGACAACTAAACATGTAAGACTGTAAGGACCGTGCAAAGGCATCCCACTGTGAAAACATTTAAGGAAGTTGTAGTTTTGCACGGTTGGCATTCTGCATCTGCAATTGGAACAACTCCATAACACCCACTGACATATAAAAAAGGAAATCGAATTTTCTCTTCGCAGACGAACATGTTCTGGAAGAGGATTTTGACTCACGCATCTCCAGCATTTAAATTTTTCACTTGCAAATTGGAAATAACAAACAACAAAGAACAAACGCGAACGTAAATGTAGCAATAAAAACCACCCGTCAATGGGGAACGACAACAACAACAACAACAGTAATAGGAAAACAAGAAACCAGTCAACAAGCAATGAGTAAGCAACAACCACTGAACCAATAATGTCGCCAAAGAACAATATTGCCCATATTCACTGAAGACAATATTGCAGAAGAAAAAAGAAAGGACGAAAATGTATTGCAACATGCATGTCAAGCAATGCAAGGATGCAACCACAAAATCAAGACCCACTGGTGAATGGAGAAGGATAGAAGTGCAACCCCTGGCCTGCAAACTGTAACAACATGTCCAACTGTAGATGCAGGACCCCAACCTTGCAAAGTTGAAGCAAACAACAACAAGTAGCAAATAACAAACCAGTGAAGAAGCACCAAAAGGCGCAAGTGTAGCTGCAGGACCTCAACCCAAAAAATTTGAATCAAACAACAATAAGCAGCATCCAGGGAACCAAGGAGCAAGCACCAACTAGCCGACCAAGAATGCTGGTGAAGAACAATATTGGCCAAATTCACTGCACACAAGATTGTCTCAAAAATTTTAGAGGAAAATGTATTGTAACACATATGTTAAGAAAACATTTCAGGCTATGAGGCCTGTCAGGTAAACATTTAAGGCTGTGAAGACCGTCCAAAGGCCTGCCACTGTGCAAGCAATTAAGAAAGGTACAGTTTTCACGGTTGGTATTTTTCAATACTAGGAGCATTCAAAATCCTCTTGTTGTCCATCTTTGTATGTGATTACTAAGACCAGAGAAGCAGGACTGTAATGATGTCTTTGTCTTGTTCCTGGTCGCCAATGTTCGACACAGAACCTACCTCCATCACAGCCACAGTGGCGTATAGGAAATAGAAATCGTATTTTTTCCTCACATACAAAGTTGTTCTGCAAGAGGATTTCAACTCAGGCATCCCCAATAGTGAAATTTCTCACCTGCAAACTGCAAATAGCAAAGGAAGCTAAACACTACACCGAAACCTACCCGTCGATGGTGAATGACAAAAGGCCAGTTCCAATCGCGATTGCAGAAACCCAAGCGTGCAAAATGCAACAAGAACAACAGGCAAACAAGAAACTAGTGAACAAGCAAGGAGAAAGCATGAACCACTGAACCAGTAATGCCCCTGAAGAAAGGTACAGTTTTCATGGTTGGTATTTTTCAATAATGGGAGAGTTCAAAATCCTCTTGATGTCCATTTTTGTATGTGATTGCTACGACCAGAGAAGCAGGACTGTAACATTGTCTTCGTCTTGTTCCTGATGGCCAATGTTCAACATAGAACCTACCTCCATCGCAGTCACAGTGATGTATAGGAAAAGGAAATTGTATTTTCTCCTCACATACAAAGATGTTCTGCAAGAGGATTTCGACTCAGGCATCCTCAACAGTGAAATGTCTCACCTGCAAACTGCAAATAGCAAAGGAGGCTAAACATTGCACTGAAACCTACCCATCGATGGGGAACGACAAAAGGCCAGTTCCAATCGTGGTTGCAGAAACCCAAGCGTGCAAACTACAACAAGACCGACAAGAAAACAATAAACCAGTGAACAAGCAAGGAGCAAGCATGAACCACTGAACCAGTAATGTCGTTGAAGAACAATATTGTCGATATTCACTGCAGAGAACATTGCATAAAATAAAAAATAAAAAATAAAAACGGAGGAAAATGCACTGTAACAGGCCTATTAAGTAAACATTTAAGGTTGTGAGGCTTGTTAGGTAAACATTTAAGTCTGTCAAGACTGTTGTGTAAACATTTAAGAAAGATTGCAGTGTGGCAACTCTGTTACGTACGAAAAAAACATTTATTATATTATTTTATAACAATAAAAAAAAATAGTAACAATAGTTCGAACAATAGAGGGTATGTAGAAAAAAAAAATTATTCAAAGGACAAAGTAATATGAAGTGAACTAATAAAAACCTGACTCTCTATCTTCAAAACTTTGGATATCCAAACATTTCAAAAATAAAAGTAAAAATTCAGAAAGACCGTATATGATCAAAAACTTTGGATATGTTAACATATAAAACATTGGGAATAGCGAAGCGGGAAATAAGACCTCCAATCTGTTATCCAATCAAATCATGACATATATGGTATTTTTTATTATATAAAAATCAATGTTTTTAGTTCCCTAGTTCCAACAATAGATATTATGCAAATATTTTTTGTCAAAACACAAACTAATATGAATTCAACGAATTATTGATCACTATAGTCCCTCTACACCTTCAACAAAGACTAATAATAGAATATAAAGAAAATAGTATCTCATTGAAATCTCAAATGCATGTAATATGATAATGAAATAAAATAAATACCAACTCTTTAGACCAAAATCTCACACTTGTTAATCCATTTAGAAAACTTGTTTTCACTTTTGTGAAGACTTTTTATATCCCAATTGTGTGTCCATGAGATAATTAGAGAAGCAATCCCATTCAGATTGAATCCACATGAATCAAAAGTATTTAATTTCTTGTATATAATGAATGATATTATGGTTGGCTTTATAATTTTTCAACATAAGGATAGATAATTCATTAAATGAGGTGTTAGACATGACAACACAAAATGCAAATTTTTCAACACGAGGACATATAATTCATTAAATGAGGTGTTGGACATTAAAAAAAAAATACATAATTCATTAAATGGTGTTAGACATGAGAATACAAAATGCAAATTTTTTCAACATGGGGACACATAATTCATTAAATGAGGTGTTAGACATAATAACACACCATGCAAATTTTTCAACACGAAGACACATATTTTATTAAATGAGGTGTTAGACATGAGAACAAAAAAATGCAACATATGAGGTGATTAAATGAGGTGTTAGACATGAGAACACAAAATGATGAGGTGTTATAGATAAGTGATCTTCTTAAGTATTCAAATCAATCACTTTTTATATTACCTCATTTTTAATATGTCAATTTAATTTATTTTATAATAATTTAATTTCACATTTTTATTTTGAACATATTTTGAATATAGATAAATGTATATGTTTTGGGCAATATATTTTGGGGGAAATTTTTCAGGCACTTCTCCTTATTATGAGGATAGTACTGAGGGTAAACTCTAGATTCTTTAAGGTACAAGGCTAGGTCAACAACACATGAATTGATTATAAATAGCTCATCAATAATCATTTTACTAAGATCAAACATGTGACAAAGTGGGATTTGAACCCCAAGTGGGGAGAGTAACAATTTTTCCTCACAACCACTAGAGATACACTTGATTGACTTTAAAATTTGAAGAAATTAGGGGTGAGATTTGATCCACTTATGTGTACATGGGTCACAAAATCATTTAATATAATCCATGTGGATGCAATCACACATTCGTCCATTACCTTAAGGTGACCCCATGACTTCAGGGAAAACCCTCACAAAAATTGAACATTTACCAATGATAAAAAACTCTTCAGTATTCACTAATAGATCCAACCCATTTAGCCTTAGATTAATATATATATCAAACATAAATATTTATTTTTCCTTAGTATCAACTTAATATCATGTATATATGAAAATTGTATCATCATATAACTAAAAAGCTCAAGGTCAAAGCATAAATGTCACTAATAAATATGAATACCAAGTAAACTATTTTTACTCTTATTTTTTTTAGGTTGGAACATAAATCTATGATAATGTGTTATTAATAGAAAAAAATGTATTTTATAACCAATATAAAGTATATATTATAAAAAGAAGAGACCATTCTAATTTCAAATTACTAAAATGAGTAAAAACAAGGAGTCGTTGGTCTCATAGGAAGCATGCAAAAACACATAGTTCTCCAATATACAATAGAACTTATTTAATAAAACTTATATATATATATATATATATATATATATATATATATATTTCGTAATTGAAGGATTGAGAGTCCACACAATTCAATAATAATATAGATTCTTAAAACAAAGTAAATTGTTTCTTTGTTCTCCAATATACAATAGAACTTATTTAATAAAACTTATATATATATATATATAAATAAGGTATATGATTCGTAATTGAAGGATTGAGAGTCCACACAATTCAATAATAATATAGATTCTTAAAACAAAGTAAATTGTTTCTTTGTTCAGTTTTGGTTCAATGCTCTGGTCAAATTTAAATGTACTTTGTTGTTTTAAAATGTCTACACAACGCTCTGTTCTGAAGACTAGGTACCATACTTAGATTTAAACCCAATGATTGTTAATCACTAATTTTACACATTCATTTTCTTTAGCCTAGTCACTAAAAGGATGCATGGTGCATTAATCTTGCTATTTCCATCACCACAACCACAAGGAATTAAATTGCATTTAAATAAAATATACCTCTCCACATATCATTGTAGGTGACGTTCAACGCATCACAAAGGTCTAATTAGAGGTAAATCGACACAGTAATATGTTATAGAGTTTGGTGCAAATGGATTCCACAATCTAATGTCCATTAATGGTGATTTAAATAGGCATATACAATTGTTTTGGGATTGTGAATCTAGAAAATCAAACACAGGTGACTCAATAATGGTTGTAGTATATCATAGTAGAGTTGTACATTAACAAAAATCCTAACTTATGCTACCGCACAACATATTTTTCGATGCAATATGGAAAAAACATAATGGAACCTTCATTATAGTGATTCAGTGCAGACACTGATCAATATTATACTATGGAATGTAAGCTAGGGTGCTCAAGATAAAACAAGATGTAGCACATTATTCAACAAGAAGTAATTAAAATTTGAGCTTGGGCATTCAAACTAGTTTATCAGTGTTAAGCCAACAATTTGTTGGTGATAAATATAACCTAATGATACATTAACCCATGGGTGAAATTGCATTGAAATATATACACCATAAATGCATTAATCAAAGCAAGCACACAATCATAACACTCATAATAGTCGCATAGATTTACTTTGAGATGTTTATGGAAACCCAATTGGGAATAAAACCAAGTTTGGGGACTTTATTAAGCAGGAAATTGTTTACAAAAGGGTCAAATATACACCAATTTAGTGTATTGTTACTCATTAACAAGAATTTTTCAGATGGCCATTGCTCAACAACAATCTTCACTCATCATGGGATATACTCAATGTCTTCTTCTCCTCCGATCATAAAGCGGACTACTTCTTTAAGCTCTCATCTCTACTACTTCCCTTTTTCATTTCCTCCTCCTTGTTGAATGTCCTTTTTCATCACAACCTTCATTTTTAATGGGCTGCCTTGGAAGGCCAACCATCACAATGGTTCATTTCAACTTCCAAGTAAATTTTGGTCATTTTCTCAACTTTGCCCAAAAAACAATTAAATGCTTATTACAAAGTTTACAAAGAGATTTTGGTGAGGATCCAATTCAGATCACACCCCCCATTTTCAAGCTTTTGGTCCCTGAAAGCCTAAAGTCCCTTCAATCTTCTTCTTCTTTGCCTTAAAGAATCCTCTAACAAATCTCCAAGAAAGGGTGCCTCCACTACAAGATGGAAGATAAGAGCTAAATAGGGGTTTCCTTTGGCATAATCATGTTGTCCATATCATGGATAGAGATGACATTCACTACATCAATAGGTCATTGGACAAATGGTGTTGCTTGGGATGCAAGTATAGGCAACTCCTCTTTCCCCTTGACTTCGAATCTCCAAGATTTAATCTTGGTTGCTTGGTTCTTGGGATGGAGTTCAAGGTGAAGCCTCCAACATTTGTCCTCCCAATGTCCAATCAATATACAATACTGATAATAGTTCTTACATGGGCTACTTAGCCTTCTAGAGTGCCAATAATTACTAGCCTTATGACCCCTTTTCTTGCAACAAAAAAAAAAACTAAAAATATTATGCCATACCTTTTCAGTTTGTGATGATGCTTACCATCTTGGTTGCTTGGTCCATAAGAAATGGAGTGGATATGGATGGCATAATCATCTCTTTGTTTCCCTCTTCCATGCCTCTACAAGCAAATTTGAGTGGTTGGTTGCACACTCATTTTCCAATTTCCTTTTCCTCCATGGGAATGGCTTCTTTTTCGGTCCCTCTTGCCTTGATGAAGGTGGTTTTAGATAAACTTGTGTTGGATTCTTGTCCACTAATATTAGGCCTTCGTGTTTGGGTCTCTGTGGGATCAAAATACCTTAGCATTTATGGCCTGGCCCTTGGCCATCATATCCCATTTACTTCATGAGCTTAGAACAAATGCCTCAAGTATGATTTTCACAAAATCACTGAAGGTCTCTTGAGGAAGGGTCTTGGAAAGTGAGTTTACATGCTTGACTTCGTCATGGTGCTAGCTTCCACATTGGTAATGGAAGGGGCTTTCTTGGTCTTGGATAGTTGCTTGTGGTTTCTTCAAGGCTTATTCCTTCACTACCAAATCCTAGTATAGTTGAGTAGTCACTTCAGTGAACCTCTTCTCTTGCCAATTATCCAACTGAGTGAATTTCTCCCCCAATTGCAAGAGTTGCAATATGCTCCTATTTAATTATACCCTCATGGTAGTGAAAGAGTTATGGCATTTGGAAATTTCTTTTTCTAGCTCATCCCCTTTATGCCTCCAATACCAACTTTCCTCTTGAATCGACCTATTGAAGTCTCTCAAATCTTCAAGCATCTTCCTCTTCAAGGTGTTTCCCATGGCAGTTACTTCAAGGTCTCTTACGAACCTACTTTGATACTGAATGATCTGTAAATGAGGGATTGAGAGTCTAAACAATTCACAGATATATATTCTTCATGTTGAATAAAATTGTTTCTTTGTTCAGTTTTTGTTCAATGCTCTGCTCAAATTAAAATGTACTTTGTTGTTTGAAAGTGCCTACACAATGCTTTGTTATGAAGTCCAGGTACCATACTCATATTTAAATCCAATGATTGTTAATCACCCATTTTGTGCATTCATTTCCTTTATCCCAGTCATTGAAAGGATGCATGGCGCATTGATCTCGTCATTTCCATCACCACAACCATGAGGAATTAAATTATATTTAAATAAAATGTTATATCCATCCACATATCACTTTAGGTGATGTTCAATGCATCATAGTGGTCTAATTATAAGTAAATCAATATAGTAATATGTTGTAGAGTCTAGTACAAATGGACCTCGTGCTCTAATGTCCAATGGTAGTGATTTCAATAAGAAGATACAATTGTTTTGGGATAGTGATTCCAAAAACTCAAACATAGGCGGCTCAACAATTGTTGTGGTATTTCACAATAGAGTTGTACATTAACAAAATTGCCAACTTATGTTACCAAACATTGTATTTGTTAATTCATGAAAAATCGTAATGGAATCTCTATTGTAGCAATTCAGTTCATACACTGATTATTATTATAATAATGGCAAACAATGTTAGAACTATGGAATGTAAGTTAAGGCGCTCAAGAGAGAATGAGCTATAACACAACACTGAACAACATGTAATTAAAATTTAAGCTTAGGCATTCAAACCAGTTTACCAATGCTCAATCAACAATTTGTTGGTGATAAATACAATCCAACAATACATTAACCTATGGGTAAAATTGCATTGAAAGATATACAACATAAATGCATTAATCAAAGCAAGCACACAACCATAATGCTCACAATAGACACAAAGATTTACTCTAAGATGTTCTTGGAAACCCAATTGGGAAGAAAACTAGGTTGATTGGGGATTTTATTAAGCAAGAAATTGATTACAAAAGGGTGAGCTATACACCGATTTAGTGTATTGTTACTCACTGATAGGAAATTTGCAGATGGCCATGGCTCAAAAACAATCTTCACTCATCATGGGATAAATTCATTGTCTTCTTCTCCTATGATCATCAAGCTCACTACTTCTTTGAGCTCTCATCTCTGTTATTGCTCGTCTTCATTTCCTCCTTCATGTTGAACGTCTTTGATCTATAAACTATCATGGATATTCCACTGAAACACACTACTTCCAGTAGCTCGCTACGTCCATGGAAAACCCCCTTGAAATTCGCGAGAGAACATGGGAGGCCAGGATTGGCGAGATATTGTTGCTCAACAATTGGAGCATCATACTCAACAATAAGAGTATCTTATAGACCCATTAAGGGCATCACATGTCACTAACAAGGGATTGAACCTGGGTGGGGAGGATACCAACCATTCCTCCCAACCACCCAAGCTACATCCAATGGACAATTGTACAATTAACTACTGCAAACAAATTCTTAATAAAAATGGAAAATATACAATGGCACGCACACTCGGGAAAACCAACAACCTATTTAGATCCGCACATCTAATCTTCTTTTCATCATAACTCCCCATTGTTTACAATACAACAATATATATATATATATGATCCCATTACATCCAAACCCCTAATCCATTGACCCAAATTAGTCAACAACCATAATTTTTTTAACCAAAATTAGAAAACCATCAGCTAAAACCATGTGCCAATCCATTGGGTGGGCACTTTGATTCATAGTTAGAGACCAGAACCTTTTGTATTGGTTTTATGATAATATGTTGCTGACTTGTGCTGGGTAAGACCATTTGAAAGGTACTCCTATATTTGTCCCACTATACTTGATTGTTGACCATGGCCTATGTTATCACCCAGTGCGTGCTAGACAAATTCAACTTTATTTTTGACCATGGCCTATGTTATCACCCAGTGCGTGCTAGACAAATTCAACTTTATTTTTGACCATGGCCTATGTTATCACCCAGCGGGTGCTAGACAAATTTAAATCCTTCTCACTAGACCGAGTACAAAATCTCTGCAACTAAAAGCTTGTGAGTGTGGAAGAATCCCCTAAATTTTTCTATCTATGGATTAAAGGTAGCTAGTGAGGCACACAAATGGGTGGTCATCTAGAGATACAAAGGAAGTGCACTATGTTGGTATTAACATGGGTTAGTACATATTCTAATTTGTATTATTAGGTTATTACTCGGTAAAATATTTTTGCTACTCTGGTTTTGAGGGCCAAACAACGTACATGAGTTTGATTTGTATCAATTTAATTATTGTTATAATCGTCCTCCATTAACAAGGAGCTTATGTTTTTGTGTTTGCCTAATGGCATATATAATAATATTATATAATATTGTGTCTACCTAATGACAGATATAATAAAGTTAATGGGTAGAATGATGGTCAAATGGTTTCCTGTAGGTAGCATATAGGTGTGCCAAGTGTATGAAAGAGTTACTTGTATTCTAAATATTTTTACACATTGGGTCATGTGTAGTTATTAGTCCCTACCGAAGGCAAGCTAGGGACTCTAGCAATCAATTTGACGTTGACTATGGATTAGTTTGAGTTTGGCTACAAATATTTATTTTTCTTTCCAAACTTGTACATAGGGAAAAAAGTAAGTTATTTTTTTTATAATATTTAAATTGATTTTATCAACCATTTTATTGGATCAGAAGATCGAAGTCTTATTGTCGATTATCCTAAGTTTTTAGTCTATATTATAAGTATCTGACAAAATGCATTTTCTGCAATGTCTAAGTTTTATGAGGATGACCGCGATTTTTTCATACATTTATTATATTCAAACTTTTGACACTTCTATGCATTAACACTTTTCTATCACTCTGATGTATTAACACTCAAATGTCAGCCTTAACACTTAAATGTCAGTCAGATTGCTTGCCCAATCCTTATTCTGCACCGCCATACCATTCCCTGTCGAATCCTTATCCTACACCACCATGCCATTCCTCCCTTATCCTACACCGCCATGCCATTTTTCCCTTATGTTGCACCACAATACCATTTCGTTCATTGCCTTTACCGCCATAGCCATACCATTATGTTCATTGCCTTCACCGTCATGCCATTCCACTCACCACCTTCCCAAGTGGCGGTCACAGTGGTTGTCACAGTCTCAACCATAGTCTATAACAAACAACAAACTACACACAAATTCATCACTAGTTTGTTGGTTGTTGTTGTTTATGCAAGATTCAAATCTTGCAAACCCACCGAGACATGCTTTGTTGAAGAGAAGAGTGGGATCTGAGCAGGGCCAAGGGAGGTATGTAACTATTCCTTCATATATGATGAAGAGCGGAGCTTAGCAGGGATAGGGAGGTTTGTAAGTAAGTATACTTCCAAAAATATGAGTTCTATTGATTTTCAAACAACTCAAAAAAAGGAATCAATACCTAGATCATCCATGCAAGACAGAAAAGGTCGCCCCCAAGCAAAGCCCTCTGACTTGTTAGAGAAATCCTGGTATACCAAAGCACTCACATTAGAACAATACTTTTTCTCATTTGTTAGATAGTAGCATGACTGATATACCTCCATAAGTCATGTTTACAAAAAGTAAGATTGTTGCAGATTTTATTAAATTTCAAGACAAGAACTGGAAGAAGCTGGAAGAAGTGATTGATAATAACATATATCAAACCAAGATTCAAACAAATTATAAGAACATAAGAATTATATCTTCTCCTTGCTCCTTGTACATTGTTTCTTTAATGGTTACACATATGTTGTAAGTTGTTGGATCATCAAATTTAATTTGTAATATGTCATTTAAATTTGTAGTGAAATATTCCACGATGATAAAATTTATCTGTGGCATCCCCATTAGAGTAAGCTTCTCTTAAGTAGTAGACCCAGAGCTACCAGTTCCAGATATAGCAACTACTCCATATGTCACAAACTACCCCCACCCGGATACCACAACAAACAATAAAACCTATAGTATTCAAATATATACCAGGATTCAAACATATACCAAATAAGATATACCATGTATCAAACCATGTAAATACTAGGTAAGTACAAACCAAGTAATACAAACTCCAAGTTATCGGCATGACCTCGAAAATAGCATCTTGTTGCCCCTCACTTTTATTGTCCTTTCTTTTGTTGCCCCTAACAATAGATACTTTCTTTGCCCTTTATTTTGTTTCCCTTTGAATTCCTTCCTTAAGGTATTTTGCAAATCACACCCCTTTGATTTCCTATTCTTCTACACTCGCTCAGATTTCTTATCAGATTGATTACCAGTCTGCCTACTAATATATTTTTCACTTGCTCGGATTTCTTATTAGATTGATTACCAGTCTACCTACTAATATATTTGGGTGCCTACATGACTAGCTGGATGTTGATAAACATCCAAGTCATATTTGCTTATGCATGTTAAGGTTTCTCTTCTGAAACAGAAACTGGTTTGGGGTCTGTTCTTGATATCTTCTATGAAAATACTTCTTACTGGTATTGGACAAGCCTTTGCTAACTCAGACTTTAATCAGAGGCTATGAAAAGACTAGATAGAAGTCAACCCAGGTATAGGGATTTCTCCCTACACCCATGCTCCTGGCATAGTTGCTTCCCTTTCCTTTTGCTGCATCATTGAAACTCAACACTGGATAATGAAGTTCATTCATGGTCGGGGGTCCATAAGTCTTAAAAGACAAAGACAAAGACAGTTCTTACTTAAAAGATCATAACCAAAATTTATTGGTACAACTTGATGAGTTAAAAGATAAGAAGAATAGGGATCAGAAGTTAGAGCAAGCTAATCATGATCTCATTAAGAAATTATCAAATAAGGATGAAGAGAATTGTCACCTAAAAATCCATAATCAAAGTTTAATCACCTAGATTAAGAAGATAAAGAGTGATAAGAAGACGGTAGAGGACAAGGTAGAACAACTTATCAATAAAGAATCATTGGTAGATAAAGAGACAATGATTGAACCTATGGAACTACAAAAGTCTTCAAATGGAAAAAACCTAATGGTG
The DNA here is from genome assembly GCA_009831015.1 of Picea engelmannii. NCBI lineage: Eukaryota > Viridiplantae > Streptophyta > Pinopsida > Pinales > Pinaceae > Picea > Picea engelmannii. Next base: position 306,558 of record ML789785.1, on the reverse strand, counting down.
GATAAAGCAATTAATACAGACCCAATCAACCTTACAACTCAAAAGGATTCAGCTGATGTAAAGAGGTCTTCACATATTGAAGTAGAAACAAGCCAGGGCTATGAAGAAGACTCAATTCCAAGTGTTAATCAAGAAGAAGCTACAAGTACACGAAGTAAATATCAGGTTGCAAGGATGCCTTATAGACATCCTAATCACAAAAATCGATACTTCAACCCATCAATGTATCCACAGAAACAAATGACAAATATATCAAAAATTATCACCTCCATTACAAATGATGCGCAAGGTAGAAGTTATCATAGGAGTCAAAATACATCAAATTGTTTACAAGAACCCCGTAAAAGCCCCATTGTGCAGAAAATCAATTTAAGGTGGGAAGACTCCATTACAATTTGATGGTTCTACGCAATGCTTAGATGATCCTATCGTTTCAAGTCCTCAACGATGACTAATTCAGGAATAAAGAATAAGGAGACGATATTACAAGGCAAAGCAAGAGATAAGTCTTCCATAAGTATGCTTTGAGGACAAAGTATTTTTAAGGGGAAGGCAATGTTATGAACATAATATATAATAATAAATATAAATACATTGTAATAGTTAATGAATAATTAATGAAGAGACACCTTGCCAATGAAAGGTCACGTCTCTTCATGGAAAGGCACCCCTACGTGGGTATATAAGGCCCTCGTTCTTAATGTATCTCATCATCTTATATTCATATACATTATTTAATATATTATCCTTTATGGATTGTAACTTGTTGTCTTACCTACATTGGGTATTTACATGGTGAATTGGCTTGGTTCACCACACTCCATATATTTTCTTAGCTCATGATACAATGCCTTTATTTATTCCTTGCTCATGCCAAACTATAAACCCAGAACATGGTACTAACAAACTAATCTTAGTCTTTAGCTAGCGTGGTCCGATTGAATTTCAAGGTTAAGGATGGTTTATTTTCATCTTCAGGTTCGCTATGCTCACCCTTCTCCATATATTCAAGCTAGAAAGGACGCATACTTACACATTGCTTATGATATCTATAGGTGATGTCCCCCTTCCCTGATTGACAGAAGGTCAGGTTAGCGAGATGGTATCAAGTATATTATGCAGCTACGTTGATTAGAAATGCCTGACACACATTGGCAAATTCATAAGTGTAAGCATGTCGGGGATTATGGCATGGGAGGCATGCGATGGACAGATTTAGTTTTGATTTGTATTTAATTAAATTAAGAACACAAAATACTTGACACATGCACCCATGGAGGGACCCTTTATGCATGTATTACACGTACCTCTAGATAATTCCAAGGGGAGGCCCCCAAGAGATAGAAAATCACTTGTCCGTTGTTCGCACCACGGATAATGATGAGCGTTGCATAGGCCGAACAATTTTTCTTTGTTCTTGTTTTTCGCTGAGAATGGTGGATTTTGACTCTTTGGTCAAGATTCTATGATGTTGATATTCATGGAAGAGGATGGAATTGTTCTCAATTTTGTGAAAACTGTGAACCAGAGCGGTTGAACGGATAGCTTCTAGAGGTACTTTATGTATCTTACCTAGAATCACATTTGACTGCCTTTGGACTGTGAAATTGAAAATTCTGGCGGAAATTCCTTAATGTGGATTTTTTATGGTTTTCCTTGATTGAGGGGTGGGTTGTTTTCTACCTCTTCGGTGATGGGTAAAAATGGGTTTGAGGGTAAAAATGTTTTTGACCCCTATATATTGGGAGCTAATAGGTAGTTTGTTCTAATTTTCTAGCGTGGGTCATCTTGGGGCTCCCTCTTGCCTTTTAAACTGCAATAGTTGCTTTTGTTGGTGTCGGGTAAACTGGCACCGGGTCAATAGATGCTAGTGCTTACCTGAATAAGCTTATGTTCTTCGCTGCAAGCAGTGGAAAGTTAAAACATTTACATAATGTTGGGGTTTTGGCTTCTGACAATAGGTGCCCACAAATCCAGATGTTGTTCCTTCGGATGGATATGACCTGCTAATTGCATATATTGTTTGTATGACAAACATTCCTTCCTTCTTATGGGATGCAATGGAAGGTTGTTGGTATAGATCTGAATACTTTTTATTTTATTTTTTGATTATTGTGGGAATGGTTGTGGAATTGGAAAATTGCAGAGATGCAAACATGGAGGTTCTCTCATTCTTCAGTTTGAAGTGCACGATTTTAGGAATCCTTGATCAATTTCAATGATGCAGTTCGTTTCTGCTAAAGATTTAACCTGGAGAAATGGAATTAAAGCTTTAACTGAAAGCGAGGTATGGCATCTATGCATAAGTTTGGCATTGTATTCTTCCTTATATTGATTTTTTATATATATAATTAAGAAATATATGCTTAGCATTGTATTCTATGCATAAGCTTGGCATTGTATTCTTCCTTATATTGAACTTTTTTTTATATATAATTAAGAAATATATAAAAAAAAAAAACATATAGGAATTTCCATTTAGTGGTCTTTATATTAAAACAACTGAAATGGAATTAAAGCTTTAAATGAAAGCCAGGTATGGCACTTCTACACCGGAATTAGCATTTAATTTCCAGAGTGCATAGCACTGGTAATTAAAATATAACATAGAGATTACTTTACAATTGATGTAACTATACCAACGTGTAATCTGCATAACAGCACAATTAATACCAGCGCAGAATCTTGTAACTATACCAGCGTATAAAATCTAGCGCGTAACATTTTTTGTCAGATGGTCATCCTTTCAATTAATTTACTAGTAATTAAAATCCAACATAGAGATTAATTTACAATTGATGTAACATTTTTTTCGTAGGACAACTAACTACCGCAAACGAGGGAGGATTGCTGGGGGTGCGTGCCACTGATTCTGATTCCATTGAGCAACTGGCCATGTTGTACTTTACTACCCCGCATTAGAAAATTTGGCAGTAGTCTAAACGTTTTACCTTTTGGTTATTTTTGGTGATTTTTTCTATTTGATTTTGCTCAAAATCAGGTGAGGAATAGTTGGATCTGCATATTTGAGTGACTAAGTTTGTATAAACTGAGTGATTTAGGGATTTTTGAGCAAGCTGAATCTATTTATGCATTCAGAAATGCAATTTAAATAACAGAAAAATAGCAATTTTGTCTAGATTTACATCACCAAATTCTGATCAAAAAATCTAAAATATAAAATATTTAGCCAATGCCTAGAATTTGTCCCTTATCTAGGCACTGGAAAATTTCGATGGGTTTCCATTTAGTACTCAATCTCCATGGAATAAGTTTAGAAGTGTTATGTTGATTCTATATGACATCAATTTTTTATCATTATGGAAAACGTTGTGGTTTTGTTATAAGAAGTTATTAACTTTTATTGTATGTAAGTTTAATGTTGATATGAATACCATTTTGAAAGATAAAATGTTTTTAATAGTACTCTGCGGTCGGATTACAAGTAGGAGTGACCTTCTCGACAACTTGTGGCAAAGGACTTGCATGGAGTTGTTTGGAAATTTCGTCACATTTACAAAGGTAAGTAGCAATTGCAATGCCAAATTTGAATTTTGTTTTGTATGTTATTTTATATTTTATCTTTTAAATAATGAAGTAATAAGAAATATTACACCATGATAATCTACATGGTAGTCGTAAGTTGTCAGTCTAAGTCTAAAGGGACATTTTCAATTAATTTGCAGGTCAGCCATGCTGACATTTGCTGACCACTGAATGGAGTGTATTTGTCAGTCACAAAAGGTTTGTGTCTCGAGATGCCATTATCTTTTTGAGGTGTGCAAATGTCTTGAGAAATTTTCAAGTATTGCTCAATGAAACATTTATCGTATTTGAACACTGCTGTGTAAAGTGCATTTGCCTTATACATATAAAGGTCTGATTATGTTGCCATGAACATGGACGAAAATGGAGAATTAAGGTTAGGAATATGAAGAGCTACATGACATCAATGTGTCATTCCTTCTTTAGTGCTTTCTAGCGAAAGTATGCATCTGGGTTTGCTTGCTAGTGCAGCTCATGCAATTGCCACAAAGAGCATGTTTCATATTTTCCATAATCCATTGTATACACAATAACTAAGGGGGGGTCTTTGTATTGGGGGTCTAAGATTGATACAACAATTGGTCGGGTAATATGTTGACTAAATAGAACTAGCATTAAATAGATATGATAGTTGAGTAAAGTTTGAGGAAAATGTGCATATTTAGTTCTTATTACAGTTTAATGACATTGTATAGCAATATCGTTGTATTACTTAATATTTTATGTTGTTTTAAAAATGGCTTAAGTAGTCTACCCTGCAATATTTGGGATTATAGGGAATATTTAGGGTCCTCAAACAAATATTAATCTCTTATTTTCATGCCCAATTCAACTAAGAAGAACTCTGACCTCCTTTTCCATATGAATGAGAAATTTGGTACTCTCGGTCTCTCTCAACCAACTGTTACGAGGAAAATCTCTCTATGGCTAGGGGTAAACCACAACAAATGGAAATGACTGCAGAAATCAACTATAATCTCAGGTATGCTATATAAACAAATATGCTAGCAAGACAAGATAAAAGGTGTACCTCATCCAGACGTTCGATGAAGTCCACTGTTGAGCACTTGACTCAAAGAAATACACCTGCAACTTGTCCTCAACAACTAAGAAACGCAAGCATATGGTGATAATATATAATGTTAGCACATTCAATAGCATAATACATCAACATTCATAACAAATATGCCCATGGAATAATAATTCAAATATTTGCAAGATATTAATTGGATGAGAAAAGAGTATTTCTATTAAAATGTAATCAGCATAAGTGAATGAATTACAAACTTCTGTGTCGACATGGTTCGAAACCGAGAAACTAAGTCCCTTCCAGCTAGGCCTCCACCACTTCAATCCTCCACCAAAGGCAAGCTCATATAAGAGAGACAATGCGGTTCTCAATCATGTAGGGAAGAGCTTGGGGGCTGAATAATGTGTTCAAACTTGAAAGGACAAAGGGATGCAGACTCAATATGAAGTGAATAATTTCTCCAGAGTAACTTTGATCTCAAAGTTGAATTCTTCTCTTCTTTTCCATAGCTCGGATTTGGCCCATTTATAGCCTTCAAGGGGAACTAAAGGGTCGAGTCAAAAGGTTTCCAGTATATGGAAAGTCAAGGATCATGGATCTCGTGACGTGACATGGAAACCCGACACCATTTTTTAATTTTGGGCACAAAACCCAATGTACATAGGTTGTAGTTGTGCAACCTGCGTATATAAATTTTGTACAATAGGTAGGGCGTGTATATGTGGAAAATTAATGGTTTTATCTCTGGAACTTCCAAAAAGGGACTTCAAGTCTACATAGGGAAATGGAAAAAGGCCCTATGTGCAAGTTTGCATAGGGTGAGGCAAATCTTGCTATAACATATGCCCCCTAATGTGTGAGGTCAGAGGAGTATCTGCGATGGCCGAAATACATTATAATGCCCAGAAGTGGAGTAATGGGGACCCAGTTGGAAGAACTAGTTGCTCTTGAGAATATTACAATCTGCACTGACTTTGCATACATGGCTGCCAATTTGAATTACACTGCAGATCCATGTGAAAATATACCAAACAATTTTTCATGGCCATGAATAGGCAATACAAAGGTGGCTACATGCCAAAGGCTGTCATAGTCACGAACAAGGCCCAATAAAACCAGTCTCAAAATCAATCCGAAGATATATGTATACAATGGAGTACAATCTGATCTCCCATGATCATTGAAGTCACATAGATACTGGTCTAATGAAAGATAGCAATAGCTCAGGAAAGCTGCGACTATGAACTGATGTCTTCAAGTCTTCTACACAATATACCAAAGGTACAAGTCTACATTATGTGAATAAAGGAGTTGAGGTTGAACAAAATGAGACTTCGTTTGATTACCGGTCATTAAGGTATATCGTTAACAAATGTGAGACAACCTACTGATAATTAAAGTAGGTATCAAGGCACCGAGTACATTCTTACAAGTGTGAATAAAGGTGTCGGGGTCAAACACTTGAAGAATCTATTGATCATGAGACATTGATGTATTCCTAACTATCGATGGCAAGAGAACCTGCCACTAATGACTGCAAGCCTCTAGGTCTCATTTTCAGAATAGATGAGTTGAAGTCGATGGAAGGAGACCCGCTGAAAGGAGAGCATTAAGGCATCTCTCATCATTCAACACGAGGTACAAAGCAGGAGCTTCATGATTTGAAGGAAATCATACGAAGAAAAAGTTCACGAACCAACGACCCTATGTGCCTTTTGCGTGTGCCAGATGCAAGCGGTACACGAAAAAGACCCTTTGAATATCAGCCAATAAGGAAAACTATTGACAAAGGCGATGAAACCACCAATAAGGCTAATGGCATCCAAGACACTGCACGAATACCAATGTGTGAATAAATGTCTCGTCGTCGAACACAAGGGAAACCACCCAGTCACCGACCAATGATGAAATGTTGATTGTTGGGTTCAAGGTTACCTACCAATGAGGAAAGTAGGACCAGGTTGCGTAATAGGACTACAACTTCATGTGATTCTGAGACACGCTAAGGGTATGACCGACATGAAAAGTCAAGAGTTCTGAGGAATGGCCGACACAGATTGATAGACATCCTTTGAACAAGAGCATGAGACATATGGAGGACTCTGGCAACATATACACAATGATGAAACTTTGAGATGCAGGAGGCATCAATCAAACTCTCCATAGGGACTGGAAGAGTAACCAATCATGGGAGTAAACTCTTTGTAACGATCTCAGCTTCCTAAGGTCATGCTAAACCCAAAATTTTGATGACAAGTGGGCTAAAAAAAATTGCGCTCTATTCAAAGGTGACACAACTGTTGCCAACAAAAGATAATATTCTTTTCCCACCCATCTTTTTTTGTTTTTTCATAGTTAAATGAATGCTATGATATAGAGGAGGAAACGAGTGCCGCAAGTAAACAATCTAGTTCCAGCAATGGAACATACCTATGCTCAATGCAAGGATGTGCATGCGGGAGATGGACACTCAGCATAATGTTTTCTCCTGGGTATAGGTTGTCAAGCTGCAAAGGATATAAACAAGGCTTTGCTTGGTTGAAGATGCAAATTGTTGAGGTGATAGGATTATAATGAAAAAGAGAGAACCAACAATAGGCTCAATACTACAAGCGAGAGAATGAGATGCAATTACAACTTCACACCAAAAAATGTATTTTTCTCAGAATCTTAGTCTACTTGGTTTGAAAAAGGGATAAACTTGTGCCAAATAGACGTCCTTTAAAATCCAATTTACGAGTGTGAAAGAGACAAGTTCACTCTGCAATATTTTCGCTTTTTGAGAGAGTCAAAAAGAGCTTAACCAAGACTCATGACCTTTCAAGTCCAAATAACGAGTGTGAAAGAGACAATTTCACTCGACAATCTTTTTGCTTTTTGAGAGAGTTGGAAAAGAGCTTAAATCAAACTCGTAGGGAGTTTTCTAGGCGACATATCATGGGGGAGGCCAAGGCTCTCATGTAGGACTTTTGTGAAAGGTCAACAACTTACGAAGAGCTGACACAAGCTTGGGAAAACCCAGAGCTTTCCAAGTGGAAGCGGATAAAACACGCGCAGAGGTTACCTTCCCAAAGATGTATTGAAGAATGCCTCTCACTTGAAAGGGCATAGGAGAAGGAATTTGATACCCCACAAGACCATCCCAGTCAAAGGGAACCTCTTGAGGACTTGGAGGGAGAGAAATTGGAGAGAGTAAAACTTGCCCTTGTTCAAAAGGTGTGGGACTAGAAATGTAAATGACATGCTCGAAAGACGTTCCACTCTCTAAAAGAAGAGTGGGATCAGTCGATGATTGCATCAGCGTGACCGCTGGTTGAACAAGATGCAAGACAACAAGGTCGAGAGATGCATTACCCCCTAAGGGAAGAGGGGAGTCAACCGAATATTGCATCGACATTATCGTTGTATCAACCAAAGAAGGTTGGGAAACCAAAGACGATTCAGAACCCAAAGGGCCCCCAGGCAATGACCACACTTCTTGTACCACAACAGTAGCAGGGCACGAACGAGTAAGGTGATCTCCTTTGCAAAGCCTACAAAGGAACTTGGGCTTACGTCCTAGACGTTGAGGTTTCTCTATTGTATGAATCCCCCCAACGTCACTTGCAATGGTTGGGGCCATGCTCTCGGAGTGACTGGCAGAGGTTGGTGCTTCATCTCCCACATGATGCATAGAGGTTGGAGATGTGATGTCAGTATGACTTACGGTGACTAGAGTTGTGCCCCCAGCATGACTTACAACGACTGGTTGTTGGTCTTCAACATGTCTAGTAGAGGTTGTCGATCAATCTCCAACATGATTATCAGAGGTTGGTGATATAATTCCAGTATGACTTGTAGTGACTGGACCGGTGGAAGGGTTAAGAACAACCCAATATGCTATCTCTACTGCTGATAGTGGCATGGTCATTCCAGAATGTGACTGACCTTCACAAGACGCAGTCAAGGAAGGTAGGGCCCAAGGATCGTTAAAATAAGAAATGCGAAAAGGAACGAACCTCTCAGACGAAATGGGCCTACTGTACATGACATATATATGATGAAACGGTGCCATGAAGTTGAAGGTACCCATAAGGGATGAATACATTCTGACATCGATATTCTCAGTTGTCGGCTGATAATTGTCGATCACGGGGATTGATGGTCCAACAGATGCATTAGGGCTAGCGTACGCAAAGGATAATTGGTCGATCGTCACAATCTTCCCATCGTGAGGGAAACAAAGAGTATGGAAGACAGACGATACGATTGCAGTCATAGCATAAGTCCAATTACGTCCTAGTAACAAGTTATAATTGAGGGGCGCATCAACCACCTCGACATCCACCTCTACCGTCTTCCCACCTAACTGGACCAAAAAGGCAAGAAGAATATCGTGAGGGTGGAAGGAACGACCGTCAAAAGCAGTCAACATGGTCGGAGACTGAGAAAGGGTCGGAGAGCTGAGGGCTTTCCAACAAACCAGGGACATCATGCATGTTGTAGTGCCTTCATCAACAACAATGAGCTTGATGGTATAGTTCAAGTAACCCACGTGGATTTGGAATGCCACATGGTAAGGCAAGAGAAGTTTCGCATCTGTGATGTCAAACTTGATAACTTTCGATCCACAAGGATCTATAGTTGCTAACGCAGATAATAAGGCATTCCTTTGTGAAGGACACGTCTGGAGTATCTCCAGATCTGACATTGCACAAGGGGTTTGACTCAGATCCTCAATAATAGAGTAATTTTGAGCGGCTCTAGCATTAGGATTGTGGGTAGAGCGCTTGAGTACTCCTTTAGGAATATGAGGTGGGGGCTCTAGTTTTTCGATCTATAAGGGAATCTCTGGAGGAGGGGGAGACTCTAGACCAGGAACAGTCTGTGGATAACTGTAATTGCGAGACCAAGTGGCTACATTAACCTCAGATTTAACCATATTGATGCATAAACGGTCACCGTCTTGCATCGACGGGTTTTGACTCCCACTCGCCGCATTTCCAGCATTCGAAGAGCTCGAGGCCATGTGTTGATTATGTGGAAAAGGATTAGTCAGCATGACGGACGGTAGAGATAAAATCCTCACAGCTTCTGAAAGTTTAGGGCATAAATGGGTAAGGTGATCATTTGTACAAAGCTTACAAGGAAACTTCACCTTCCACCTTTCTTTCTTTCCCTCACCAACATTATTATTTGACTTCTCATTATTACCATTTTCCTTGGGTTTATTATTATGCTTCCCACCCTTATGATTATTATTATATCCTTTCTTTTTATTCCCTCAGGTCGTTGGTTACCATTCATGTTGGTCGACGATTGCACATAATGTACATATGTCGACTAAGTAGGATTGGAGGACAGAAATGAAGTTGGACCTCCTACACACTGGTTTAGAGACAACCCTTTCAAATGGCTTGTCACCGAGTCCATAGATTTCACATTGGTGGAGCCTACAATGCCATCGGCATGAAGCCTGAGTTTTTATCTAGGGTCATAGTTTGACCTCGGTGCGTCTCGAAGAATCTCGTATAACATCCCAGACTGAGCATATATAAGATCTAACTGTTGGGATTTAAAAATCACTTCTTCCTCAGATGTGACCCTAGATGTAGAAACATCCTTCGAAATATAAGGCGGTAGAGACTTGAGGAACCACTCTAGCAGAAATTATGGGGGTATGCAGGTCTTGATCAACCTCTTCCATCTACGCCACTCATGGATGTGATCTGAGATGTGAGTGGCTTTGTCCTAACGTATGGTCGACATAAATTCTAAGCCAACATCGTAACGAACCGACAATTGGAAGTGGTTGAGGAAGACTAAGACCATTTGACTAAAGGTTTTGTATGTCCCCCTAGGTAGCTCGATATACCATTTCGCGGAAACCCCCGTAAGGGTGTGTTGAAACAATCTGAACCGAATAGAACTGTCATTAAGGGAATTTGAAGAGCACCAAAGGTGAAAAGTAGTGACGTGATCACCAAGATCCTGTCTATTCTTACCTTCAAATTTTCGAATATCCGAAGGAATTTTGGTGGGGACGGGGGGCCATGTTGAATCATGACACACAGGATCATTCATTAACTTAGACAAGTCTGGCAGATTGAGCGTGGCTAGAAAAGGGAGACGGGGTTGTGTCATCTGGCCCCCAAGCTCCCTGGAAAGATTGTTGTTGGGGAATCGTAGCCCATCCAGGGTTCTCGTAAGCACCATGGCCCTATCCGGGATTGTAAGACCCTCCTTCGAACTGATTCATGAGGGGTTAGTTGGGCACCATTCCAGTAGGAATGTTCTGATGAGGGTTGTAAAAAATTCCCCCAGTTGGAGTAGCTCCAAGTTGGGGGTTGCCCAAGGAGTGAAACTGACCTCCTCCAAGTGTAAATACAGAGGATAAAGGTGGATTCGTCATGCCAAATGTGTTGGTCGAGATTGATATAGAGGGGGTATATGTGAAGGAAAAACAGTAAACTGTAGCTTGTCTGCTAGTCTGGTTACTCCATCCAGAAGCATTAGAGACAGGATTAGACCCAGGGTTAAAAGGAGGAAAGCCTCCAACTGTAGGAGTCGTTTGTGGAACATGAGCACCGCCAAACGGAAATGGAGTATGTGGAGGAGCCATGCCCCCAAGTCCAATACTAGTACTCGGACTAGACACTAGGATGGATGATGAAAACTGTGATGTGAAATTTGACATACCGTAAAAAAAAGGACTAGAGACCATAGTGATGGACTGAATATTATAACCCGGCGAGTGGCCAAGGGACCCAAAAGGGTTCATGGCTATAAGTTCAGTATTCACTATAGGGCGGACCAAAGTGACAATAGGAACCTTTGGCACTACAACCATTGTGGTTGAAGGTGTCAAAGGAGTACCGTTAACTATAGTAGGTATGGGAGTTGAAGGACTCCCAGTATCTTTCTGACTTGATTCAATACTCATCCTTGTAAGATCGCAAGTCTAATAAGTGAAGGTGTGTGTACCACATTTGATAACGTTATGCCTTTTAGAAGGAAAAGACTCAAAATGCGGTGGTAACTATAACAAGTGGCGAGACCTGTAGGGAAGATGGTTTGGCTCCACGATGACCCAAGACTCGAGATAAAAAAGAAATCATAAGCCCACCTAGTAATCAAAGAGCACACCAAAATAAAATAAACAAAAGGCCAATATGCACACAAATATGATAAAGTGGCTGAAAGGGGCCTCCCTCCCTAAAGTAGGTATGCCTCGCCCAAGAGGGGCCCGAGACTCCCTGCTAAAGATCAGAGGTATCAGAATCAATTATAAGGGTCCTCGTGGGCTTAACAACCAGTCGGTCAGATCCCCCCGGAGAGGTGATCCTCCATAAAGGCTATGTGTTATCCGACCCTTATCTGACCCAGGGTACCTGCATAATAACCCCTGCAAGTAACCTATGTGGTACCTAAGTCAAGCAATTAATCAACCACTATATAATCGATGCACAGGCGAACAATCATAAGTCAGGTCCACCATATGGGCAGGGTAAAAAAGCCCAAAACCTCAAAAGAACCGCCTCTCACAAAGGTAAAGGTACTAGCAAGATCCTCATATACAAATAGATCCCCGGAAATATATATGACGCTAAGAAGGTATTAGGGGGATATCCCTTCAACCAACCTCACGCGACCTCGTGCTTAACTCCGGTGTAAGCAGAGCCTCCTGATATTACCAATTATACAATGGATTTCTCCACTCCCTTAGTTAGACACATATGTTGATTTAATAGCCTTAGAGAAGTTTACTCACAAAATCCTATTCCAAGGCTCTAAATCCTAAGCTAGTTTGTGCACCCTAGAAAATCAAATCGTTTCTAATCAATTTTAAATTATAGCGTTACTTTTAGTGGCCTTGCTTACTCACAAAAGGTGTGGTCGTGAAACTAATAGTGTTATGACTGAACAAGTAAAATAAATGAATATGAATACAATGCAAAGTCCTAACTTTAATTCTCAATAAATTATATGCTTTTCAAAATGCAATTTTCAATGCAATTCCAAATAAAATGCAATATTTCATTACATGTACTAAGATCAATAATAAGAACCCAAAAGATCAAATGCCATCAATGTAAAATGCCTAATATTTTTGTATTTTCAATATCAAAGAATGAATTTATGCAAGGACTGGAAAAAGCAACTTGATACAAAAGACTCTACTGTGTGTAACCAGATACAAACCAAGTAGATATCAAGAAACAAACACCCAGCCCAAGATGCAAGGACAATCAAATGAAAAGGATGATGAGAAAGGCACCACCCAAAAATTCAACCAAAGAAAGGTTTCCTATCATTCCACAGACACTTAACAGTCATAACAGAGACCCAAGAAGACTCAGCAACCATCAAAACTTACCCAACAAACATCAAACCCAACAACCAAGCAATAAAGGGTGATGTACGCGAATGTTCAGGAGAAAAGCATGTATATACGCCTCTTGCAGAAGGAAATCACACGTACGTATGTGACTGTCAGGTAAAAACCCATGTATATGTGTTAAAACACAGCCACGCTAAAGAGAAGGCTAAGAAACTCAGACTCAGAATGAGCAGAGGCTGTCAAGTAGTCATACAATAAGAAACTCAATATAAATGAGAGCAATCAAAGGAGAAAAACACTCCAAACCCCAAAAAGAAGATTCTTTCCCCAATATGGTCGCCAATTCTGTTAAGAGGAAAATCTCTCTATGGTAGGGGTAAACCACAACACACAGAAATGACTGCATAAATCAACTCTAATCGCAGGTATGATATAAACAAATATGCTAGCAAGACAAGATAAAAGGCCTACCTCGTCCAGACGTTCGATGAAGTCCACCATTGAGCACTTGACTCAGAGCAATACACCTGCAACTTGTCCTCAACAACCAAGAAACGCAAGCATATGGTGATAATATATAATGTTAGCACATTCAATATCATAATCCATCAACATTCATAACAAATACGGCCATGGAATAATAATTCAAATATTTGCAAGATATTAATTGGACGAGAAAAGGTATTTCTATTAAAATGTAATTAGCATAAGTCAATGAATTAAAAACCTCTGTGTCGGCACGGTTCGGAACCGAGAAACTAAGTCCCTTCCAGCTGGGCCTCCACCACTTCAATCCTCCACCAAAGGCAAGCTCATATAAGAGAGACAATGAGGTTCTCAATCATGTAGGGAAGAGCTTGGGGACTGAACAATGTGTTCAGACTTGAAAGGACAAAGGGATGCAGACTCAATATGAAGTGAATAATTTCTCGAGAGTAACTTTGCTCTCAAAGTTGAATTCTTCTCCTCTTTTCCATAGCTCGGATTTGACCCATTTATAGCCTTCAAGTGGAACTGAAGCGCAGAGTTGGAACGTTTCCAGTATATGGAAGGTCAAGGATCATGGATCTCGTGACATGACATGGAAACCCGACACCATTTTTTAATTTTGGGCACAAAACCCGATGTACGCAGGTTGTTTTGATGCAACCTGCGTATATGCATTCTGTACAATAGGTATGGCGTGTATATGTGGAAAATTAATGTTTTTAGCTCTGGGATTTGCAAAAAGGGACTTCAAGTCTGCATAGGGAAATGGAAAAAGTCCATCTATGCAAGTTTGCATAGGGTGAGGCAAATCTTACTACAACACCAACCCAACTAATATCTAGATGGCTTTTCAACTATTTTGCAAGAGGAAGTGATTGTAATTTTTTTTTTAAGTATGCTTCTTATGCTCTATTCAACACAATAAAAGTATTGCATATGCGATGCAGCTATAGGCTACGAGGTTTCAAAGTGCAGATCAAAATAATGGAAGCAAAAATAACATTAGAAGTAACACAACACAACACTTTCTTGATTCAAATTCTTAGAGGATCACATTCTTTTGGACATCCACCTCATTGACAAACCTTATGCATGCACCTCCCTTGTTGATGACAGTCTTATCCATAAGCACCTTGTCAGTGATCCTTATGTCAACACCTTCTTTATCGATAAATCACTTGTCAACAATCTCCTTATTTCTCACTAGTTTGTCTGCAATTGTCTTCTTGGTGACGTTGTTGATCAACACTTCATCGATGCTTCCCTTGTTGGAAACACCTTTGTCAACAAATGCCTTGTTGATGATTATCATATCGACGATGTTGTTGGGGACACATCCCTTATTGGTGACATCTTCATCCACAAATCCTCACTCAAATCTTCTTTGTCAATCTCATCGACATCGACAACACATATTTTCTTTGTCGATGGTTACTATATCGACAACTTCTTTGTGGACCAACATTTTAGCGGTCTCATGCTCTTATAAAGGAATTGAGATGACCCTCAGTTTTTCCCTTTGTTATATATCACAAGCTTCTGCAAAATAAAACCGAAAACTAGTGAATACAAGAAGATGTTATATGTCCAAAGTTAATGGGCCCTACCAAGTTCTCCTTTGCTATACCCCCAAAGTTAATGTTTTCATTTTTAAGGCTAGTGAAAATTATACTTTGGATTTCACAGGTGCCTTTAACTTCCAAAGGAGCTTCCACTGACCAACACTCTTCTTGTTCACCTCAAAACAACATAGCCTTGTATCCCAAGCTAGTTTTGTATTCCCTTGATGGGTTGTAGGACCAAACCAAAGAATATTCATCATCTCTTAAATGTATATGGTTTAGCTGCAATCTATTTATCGTTTTTTTTCACTCCCTAACTTCTTCTCCTGCCAAGCCTACATCCTCAACATTTTTCCAACTATTGCTCCAAAACTTCTCTCTACCTAAAGAAACAACATCGACTAAGTAGAAGATTCATTGTTCTCTTAAGGAAACCAAATCACATGCCACAATCTATCTGAATCGAGTTTCCAGTGAAAATGGTGACATCGTTTGCTTGCTGAAGTTTATTTCATTGTTGCTACTAGGTAGTGGGTATATACATCCATGAATGCATGTAATCAACCTATACACATCCCCAAGAGTTGTCATATTAGTTAAGACCATATTTATATAGACATGTGAATATATTCATTTATATAGGATGCATGGTTGTATAGTTAGTGACAATTGTTTTCATTTGCATGTGAATATATTTATCGTGATTCCAGGGTTTCTTTACCCTGACCCTTCATTGGGCACTATAAAATTTTCTCAGAAATTTTTCTGAATTATTTTGGGACCCTTCACAAGTAGCAGATGAAAACATAATACTACTAACAAAGTGTTCTTCCAATGTAGCTAGGAGTATGAAGCATGTTCTTCAGTTCCCACTTAGAAAATGACTTATTTCACATCTCATGTTTTTTGTTAGAGTGTTGAATATGTGACCAAAGCGAGAGAACCTTTTGAAATAGCTGAGTGATTTACTGTTGACTTTCTTTTCTTTGTAAAGTTAATATCCGTGATATTTTACCAGAGTTGTTCAAATGGCTTGGGACCACAACATACAGAATTGGACGGCTTTTAACAAATATTAGAGACAATTACAAATTACAAATGAAACTATATTAGGTCAACCAAAACCGTTCATGATATAATGTGTATCATAGTGTGAGTAGTTGTGTTTATGATGTTTGTATGGAGGATGTCCCCACAAACAATTAGATAAATAAATCACTATCACTTTCAACACATTAGTTCCCTGTAACTATGTGACACATGGATGAGCCAATCAGAGAGGAAATACATTTTTGTATTTTTTTTCATTTATATTTTGGCACAAACATTTGGACAATTATGACCTTGTACCTTGTTCCAAGTGGATATTAAAAAAACATTTTGCTAATAAAACATGTGTTTTTTCCTAGGAAATTTTTTGGGGATCTCCCACTCTTCCTTGGAATATTCAAATGGATGCCACAATAGTGTCTAGTGAGTCGAGGGACTTGCCTATATTTGAATTTGTGACCTATGACATCACTGTCAGGAACATGCCTTTTGGAGATGAATGAAACATGTAATATTGGATAGTGAGCCGAGGGACTTGACTGAATTTGGATTTTTGACCTATGACGTCCTTGTTGGGAACATGCAGAAGGAACATGCCTTTTGGAGCTGAATGAAACATGCAGAAGTAACATGCCTTCTAGCTTTGAATGAAACATGCAATATTCCCTAGTGAGCCAAGGGACTTGAGTGAATTTGAATTTGTGACCTATGACATCCCTATTAGGAACATGCCTTCTGGAGTTACCTACTAAATAGGTCACTCGGTAGATCTAAACCCTACTGGGGGTTATACCAGTTATCCACATTCACTGAACCTGCAAACCAGTATTGGCATATATTCGATTTTGATGTTTGCAATGGCCTTAATCAAGCAATATCGTTTTGTCACAACGAAGTTGTTTCACTATAACCCATTTGTAATTTTTCAATTTATTTTGATTTGAACTTGATGATCCTGATCAATTTATGTTTTTGATAACATTTATTGGGGGCAACAACAAGGTGAATAAACCATTTAATATATGTAGTTAAGTTTGGTTTAAATTCCAGATATTCTGGTTTTATCATTATTTGACCTCGCTAAAGTGATTTCCTCCATTTATATGTAAAATATAGGATCCGATCTTATCCGTACGAATAGATGATTTATAAATCAATCTTTGTTATGTATTTTTTTTTATCAGTGAGCATGATAGTTCCTTTGTATCATATCAGAGTCCCTAATTTATTGTCTATAACTTGAAATATCATGTTGAAATTGTATGCAGCTTCAGAATTGCCTAAAAAGAATTGTCTCAACCACTAAACTATGGTTAAACAATGTCTAAGATGTATTAGAAATGTTGCATTCTACTCTTTTTGCCATCAACTACAGTGACAAATCAATGCAATATCACTTGTTAAACTGAGTAAACAGTGAAATGCAATGGTCATTACGGTATTGGTCGAATAAGTATCTTTATTAAAAATCCAAATGTTTGTCATACATTTCTTCCAGTAGCACTTCGTCATTTACTTTTCGATATTGTAAATTATGATTGGAAACTGTATTTCCTAAGAAGCCTTAAACAATTTTGATGTAACTGCATTTATTAAAACTTGATGTGATTCAAGAGGGCCATCAGATTGACCATCATTTTCTCAAGAGGGCCTTTAGATTGACAATCATTTTCTATATACATTTCATGGCTTTGAAATTGCATAGTAATATTTTCATTTTTATTGTCGGCAGGTACATTGCCACTGCAGTGGCACTTGTTTATCATAGAGTTTTGTGAAAAACATTGTGTGACAAACCTTGAAAAGTGCTTCCAAAGTCACCATTATTTAATATCAAGTTATTAAATATGGCATATGTGGCTTCATTTTGACTCCAATGTGATAATTTAGAAATCAATTCCTTTATCCATGTTTTTCATCTCACCTAGTCAACAACCCTTGAGATTTCACAAAATGCATCATTCTAAGTGGATATTAAATAAAAAACATATGAAATATAGCAGTAGGCAAACATGTATATCTTATTCAACAATATTAAACATAAACAAGTGCGCGTAGTCCTTGTCTTTGGCAGGTTTGAAAATTGATAAAATAATAATTTAAAATTATAATAAGATTAAATTATATAATTTGTAGGTCCCGAGGTGTAGGGCAGTCGGTGACAGAGTGTGTTGCACCGGTTCAAAACCCGTAGGGACAAAAAATCCAACCATGTTAAGGGTTGGTGTGGCTCAGGCCGGGTGCGATCCCCAGGTGATTTTGATGGCTTAGATGCCCCTGAGTCGCGGTTTCTCAAGCCATAGGTTAATCACGTAGCTAACAGGTCCCGCACAAATTAACAAACAAAAAAAAAATTTATATAATTTGTAAAACTAAATAATAAATAAAAAATGGTAAACCATTTTAATGTTTTTTATATTATTAATAATAATAATAATCCATTTTTAAGGTCACGGCTAAGCCATACACCTAATTGGTGTATGAGACCCCCTTGTTTATGAGACAAGGGATTCCCTCCGCCCAACGATTTGACTGGTAAAGTCTATGGAGGTATACATACCCTACCTCCCTTTGGATTTGAACTTGTGACCTCTTAAGAGGAAACACATGTTCTTAACCATTAAACCTAATTCTTAAAACTAAATAAAAAGTAGTAAAACACCTTAATGTTTTTTATACTATTAGTTATATTTGTAGTAATTGAAAAAGGTAAAAGATCTCAATATTTTTTATATTATAAAATATGACTTAAAAGTTTAAAAATTACCAAATATAAATTTTGATAAAACTATAATAAGAGATTAAAAAAATATTAGCAAATGTAAAATTATTGAAATTTTAGTAAGTATAAAAATGTTGAATTTTTTTTGATAAAACAATAATAAAAAATTAAAAAAATATTAGCAAATGTAAAATTATTGAAATTTTAGTTATAAAAATGTTGATGTTTAAGATTTATATTTACATTTTTACCTTGTCTTTTTAAAATTACAAATCACAATTTGAACCTTTTGATAAAACTATAATAAGAGATTAATTTTTTTTTAGCAAATGTAAAATTATTGAAATTTTAGTAAGTATAAAAATGTTGATGTTTAGGATTTATATTTACATTTTTACCTTGTCTTTTTAAAATGACAAATCACAATTTGAACCTTTTGATAAAACTATAATAAGAAAGACAAATCACAATTTGAACCTTTTGATAAAACTATAATAAGAGATTATTATTTTTTAGCAAATGTAAAATTATTGAAATTTTAGTAAGTATAAAAATGTTGATGTTTAGGATTTATATTTACATTTTTACCTTGTCTTTTTAAAATGACAAATCACAATTTGAACTTTTTGATAAAACTATAATAAGAAAGACAAATCACAATTTGAACCTTTTGATAAAACTATAATAAGAGATTAATTTTTTTTTAGCAAATGTAAAATTATTGAAATTTTAGTAAGTATAAAAATGTTGATGTTTAGGATTTATATTTACATTTTTACCTTGTCTTTTTTAAATGACAAATCACAATTTGAACCTTTTGATAAAACTATAATAAGAGATTAATTTTTTTTTAACAAATATAAAATTATTGAAATTTTAATAAGTATAAAAATATTGATGTTTAGGATTTATATTTACATTTTTACCTTGTCTTCTTAAAATGACAAATCACAATTTGAACTCCATAAACTCATATTGTATTTTAACATATATTATAATACAATATTGCATTACTCTATTGAAACCCTTTTACAATATCTTATTTTACCATATAGATAAAATGTCTTCTACCATTACTTTTATATTTTGTTAATGTAGTTTTTATTTATGTGATATATTTGTTATTTTGATATTTTGTTAGTGTAGTTTTTATTTATGTGATATATTTGTTATTTTGATATTAAGTATTTATTTATGTGATATATGTAGTATTTATTTGTGTTACATATTTGTTAGTTTTATTATACTTGATGGCTACCAAAAAAAATTGAACTGTTTTCCAAAGTTTTATATTACAGTTTGAATTTCTTTATTTTTCAAAATTATTTTCCAAAGTTTTACATTACAGTTTGAATTTCTTTATTTTTCAAAATTATTTTCCAAAGTTTTACATTACAGTTTGAATTTCTTTATTTTTCTTGATGGTTTAAAAACATTTTTTTAACGTCTAATTGGTTAGTGAAACCAACCAGTAGAAATAAATAAGTGGCTGAACATTTTATGGAACACTATGAATGTGAGGTGGTGTGGAAGGAGTTGCGCACTCGGCTCTGACACTGTAGTGAATGCTTAGTGCAGTCAATGCTCTGGTCGACAACTCAGAGCAGAATTACAGTAGCGTGGCAACCTGCATGCACATTTCTTGCCGACCATTTGATATAGAATAAAAGTTTTGTGCTGTAAAAACTTCATATTTCTCGGTATCTACAGTTGTTGAGCCTTCTAGCTTAGGGAATATCTACAGCTTAGTGCAGTGTTGGAGAGATCTATCCCGAACAAGCTGCGGATCGTGCCTAACTTTTGCCTTATAAAAAATAGTTTCTATCCGAAGTGGAGCTCTTGGAGCACAATTTGGATCTCAGAACTGCTATTTGCATTACGAGGTTTATGAATTTTTCGACATTTCTGTTCTCTCGCCACCGCCAACAGAAAGTCCTTCCGTATCCTACGGTATATTCTTCACCTAGTTTACGATGATAAGTAGTATAGTGGTTTAATTATGGGGAACTAACACACAAATTTACTGAGAATATTTGTGCAAATTTGCAGAACAAAAAATAACTAGGGTGTTTGGGATAACACTGGGTGTAGTAGCTGGCAGTACGCTTGGAGTAATTGTTGCCATACTGATTTCCAGGAGGAATTGTTTCTCTTGTGTCAAACATCCGGACCAGAATTCTAGAACCGCGGGTCCTGAAATTGCAGTTAAATATTCAGGTTTAAGGATCTCATATCCGATGATTAACTTGTCTCTTGTGAACTGTTCACCTATTTCTTTACCAAGATATAAGGAAGCCCTGTAATTATCGAATTCGGAATTCATTTTCAAGTACGATATTCTGAGGGAAGCTACTTCTAATTTTAATGCAAAGAACAAGCTCGACGAGGGAGGTTTTGGATCCGTCTTTAAAGTGAGCGTTTATATGCTTTGAAAGTAGCGGCTCCAATTGATCGTAGTGGAGAATAAAGATAATTTTGAATTGCATTGATGTGCAGGGGATTTTACCTGATGGCAGTCAGGTTGCAATTAAACAGTTGTGTATGGGTTCAAGGCAAGGAGATGTTGAATTTCTGAATGAAGCAAATCTCATCAGTCGTATTCAGCACAAGAACCTTGTGAAATTGCTTGGTTGCTCCATTGAAAGCTCAGAAAGGCTATTGGTTTGTGAATACCTCCAGAACAGTAGTCTGGACAAGATTCTATTCGGTTCCTTCTAGTCCATTACCTGCATACTCACTGCACGTATCCTGGATTTGTTGGAGTTTGAATATGTGGGTTTCTAATATTTTTCCTGTGTGATGTTTTGCAGATGCAACAGAACATCATTTACTTGACTGGAAAGAGAGGTATGAAATCATGGTTGGAACTGCGCGTGGGCTAACCTATCTTCACGAGGACTCTGAGATTCAGATCATCCACAGAGATATTAAAACAAACAATATTTTACTGGATGGTAAATATAGACCAAAAATAGCAGACTTTGGGTTAGCCAGATTCTTCGCTGAAGATCAGAGCCACGTGAGCACTAGCGTTGCAGGAACTTTGTAAGAATTTTTTCTATTGTTAATATCTTGAGGTTCCAAACTAATTCATTCAATAAATTACCGTACATAAAGCAATTACAAGGTGCAATATATCCTAAGATCAGTAGGATAGCATGCCAACTTTTTGCCTCCTTTCCATCCAACTATAGTTAAATGGGTGATCAAAAAAATATCTTGTTAACATTATTTTTGTTTGATGAAATTGAATATAAATTGTATAATTAGAATGCAATAGAGGTTTAGAGGTTGCTAAATTCATGTGTGAAATCAAATCTTCCATTTCAATCAATTTCATTCTCAATTTCAACAAAGATTCCATCCCCAGATTTAGATTTCAGTAAGGTCATTTCAGAAAAATGGCATAACGTTGATCGATTATACACAGAATATGGATCATGTTTTTTTGAGAGGGTTAAGATATGGAGATTTCATTGTAGATGATGTTGTGCAGAGGTTACATGGCCCCGGAGTACGCCTTACACGGACAACTGACCGAGAAAGTAGATGTATTTGGCTTTGGTGTACTTGTACTGGAGGTTATCAGCGGAAGAAAGAATCCACCTTCTCTTTTACTTGTACTTGAGGTTATCAGCTGAAGAAAAATAAGCAAATATATGAATATTGCAGTGGCTAGTATCTATGAATGATGGATTTTTTTTTGCTATCCAAATTATCTTTCCTGGTAGGAGTTTAATTCGAGGAGATTATTATGTTGATTTAGTCGAATCTCCTTTCATGGTAAGAGTTTATTGCAAGGAGATTATTGCGTTGATTCACATTGAGAATAAGATCTCAAGTTTTAAAGGCAGGTGCATGTTTGGAACTAACTAGTGTAATATTTATATTCTATACATCATATTTGCATTTCTAAATACATCTATGCTTTGTACACTGCTATCAAAGGTGTACACTGCTATCAAAGGATGGATCGAAGGAGGGAAATGCTTCAACTATCAATAATGATGGATATAGAAATGGTTACATAGCTACAGGGGTATGGATTTTCACAAAAGAAATATATACTTGGATAAAAGCAAAGGAATAACCTGTCAAAGTGCCCATTTCCTCACCATCATCTCGTCCCACATCTCTTCCCGGTCAACCTTTCTGGATGGGGGAGCCTTCTGCCTATTGATTTAATTGAGCAACAAAATTGAAAGAGTCAACCCAAAGAAATTCTACCCTCCTGGTTCAGAGCTGCTTGACGATATTTCTTCCTCCCTTTATGCACCAGTACCACCAGTGTTTCATGGCGGTCCCATCATACTAGAGTTGAGAGAGACACAATACAATCTTCAGTAAATAAAGGGCTTCCCTCTCATGTCAACCCCTGCACGTTCAAGAGGTCTATTGGCATCTATTTGAATGGTAACTATCCCCTCATCACTAGGCTAGAAGCATCATTGATTCACCAGTAACAAGAGTAATAGCACCGATGAAGCATCACATGTTAATATCTAGTAACAGAGCTAGTTAAGAATAATGGTAAATGATATGCTCCAGAATGGCAAGTGCCCAAGCTTGCTTGTTGGACTGTGCTCATGTTGCTTGTTAGACTGTGCTCATGTTTGTTGAAATGAAACTATGGAGTATTAATTTTTTCTATTTACGATGATGCCCTTAGCTTTTCTATTGACTTCCATCCAAAATCTATAAATGGGGAAACTAGCTTACTTCTTACAATCTTTATGTTTCTTTGAAAAACAATTGGTCCAAGCATGTACAATAACAATGGTCTATGCATCTAGACACAATCTTGCAAGCAAGACGCGATCAGGATAAAGCAAGTCTTATTCCTTCCATTCAATACAACCTTATTAGAAGTTTAAATCATAGTTATCCCGAGATGTAATACCTATTACGAAAATCATTGCAAAACTAAAGCGAGTAGAATAATTATTGTATGCTCATGATCAACACTATTGATATCAATTGGAATCACCGTGAATAATAATTTTAGCTCTCGTAGAAGAAATCATTGGGATTACTAATTGTTAGATGTATAACTACAAGGGTTTAAGTATCACATGTCAATGAAATTCTCAAGAAAGTTTGAATTTAAACCCGAATTTCAATATCATACAACTTTTTATCGAAAGCCATGTAGATCCATAGATAAGAATATCAACACATTGTATGGATAGAGACTTAATTTCATTCAATTTATATGCAAATTCCCAAGGCCAACAAGGCAGTGCACAGTGACAAATTTCACATCAACATGGCGCAAATATGTTACCCCAACAAGAAGCCTTTAATATTTTAATCCAATGAAAGTTGGTATCGATCTTGTCAATAACTTCCATCACCAGTGTTTCATATCACTTCTTCAATACAATAATACAAGGAAAAGTTGCATAACAACTAGTCGAATCTGTTAAAATTTATTTTAAAACTTCATTGCTGTGATTTTCTTGTTTATTAATAGCGTTGGTTGACATTCTATGTTTTGGTCCTTTTTGCGGGAATCCAACGATATAAATTTGTTGTTTAACATTCTATGTTTTGGTCTTTTTTGCGGGAATCCAACGACATAAATTTGGATGAAATCACATTTTTTGTTGTTGTTTAAATTGTATTTATGAATGCATAAATGGATTCAGTGTGCTAAAAATCCTAGGGCACTCGGATTATACAGACTTAGCCACTCAAATATGCAGATCCAACAATTTATTGTCGAATTTTGGGCAAAATTAAATAGAAAATATACCTGAAAAAGAGCCAAAATGTATTACATTTAGACTATGACTTTATTAATTGCATACTTGCATACAATCTAATTGTAGTTTAGTTTTTTTGGAAATTCCACAGTTTTTACCCTTGTCATAGTGTGTGAGTTCATGATGCACCAACAATTTCATAAATTTGTGTTGAATAACATTATTTTGGTTAGATGCATTCGCCAATTTCAGTGAGATTTTTTTTTTATTTTTTTTTTATTGATTTTGAAATTATGTGAAACATCGGTTTTAATATGGCATATTTATGGTCTGTAACAAAAGAAGAAGAGTATTTTGTGGCAAGCAGTTCTCAATATGAAGATCACACCTAAATTGAGAAATTCCACACATAAAAATGGTTGCTTTAAATGATTTAAAGGAGATTTGAATATTTTCAATCCCCGAGAACTCAATAGCCAACTTTCTTTCTAGCCATAAAAACCTTAATGTGGAAATGTGTTAAATCCTTGCATTAAATGTTCTAGGAGTTTTATCGGTCGCACAAACCATGCTAGAAAGCTCCCAACAGAAAGAAAATAAGACTTATAAATGCACTTTGTACAAGTTTATAAAAAATAAATCGCACCTAGGGATGGAATTTGACAGGAAAATTACTCGTCATGGGCCGATTTGCCCATCAAATACGGTTTTTTTTTTTGTATAACTATCAACTTTTTTCGTTAAAATGGGTAGAACATGCATTACAGTGGTGGAAACCGTCAAATTTGATGTGCTTTCCAATTTTGAAATGCCAACCCTGATCGCACCCAATGCAGTTGATATAAAAGAAACTATGATAGAAAAGCCATGATCTTATATGGTTCCAAACTTTAACGTGTAACTTTATTAGTGATTGAAATAAAAATAAGCTTGGATTAACGTTGTTTCCTAACATCAAGTTGGTGCTCAATATGGCTTCCTTAGCTTGTCCTCACCTAGTATTATGCATTAAGTTTTTTCGTCTACGTGTGGCTTCCATGCACTGCCTATGTGGCTGCCATGCAAAATTGTTAGGCCGCGTAGCATCCTTTCATGTTTGATCCCGCAAACAATCATAATCTTAGCTAAAGCATCTTTCTTGCATGTCTATATGCCTAACACGACTATGCATAAGGAGCTTGAACGGGTAGGAGGTGGTCGTGAAGAAGATTTTGAAGAAGGGAAATGATTTTGAAGCAACGGTTGAGACCCTGGGGTTTATCAAACATGCCAACATCTTAAAACTCCTGTGTTGCATCTCAAGTGTAGACTTGGATTTCAAATTATTAGTATTTGAATACATATAAAATGTAAGCTTGTTTGAGTGCCCTCATGGATCAAAATCAATGGTGATATTGGAGTGTTCAGTCTGGCAAAAGATTACAATTGGTGTAGCTCGAGTGTTGTTCTATTGCATAATATTGTAGGCCTACAATACTTATTATTGGGCTTAGAGTTTGAAGCCAAGTTTGTCGATTTTAGTGTAGGCAAGAGAACATCATCTTGTCATCATCCGTTGGAGTCTAGAGGGGATGGTTTGACAATTTTTGGTTTCACAGGTTCTCATGGTTACATTTACCTAGGCAAAGTATTGTATTCTAGTCCGATATCCTAACATTTCAATTCAAATATGTTTTCGTACAGGTAGTGAAAATAATATTGATTGATCAAATAATATAAGTGGGTGTGAAATCTCATACATCATCAATTTCGGCATTGATGTGTCGAACACTGCATGGGTATGAAGGTGAATGAAAATAATGATGTATATAGCTTTAGGGTGGTGATGTTGGAGCTCATAAGTGGCAAGAGAGAAATTGGAAAAATGGAACATGGGGAAAGCCTAGACATCATCTGATGGATCCACAACAAATTAATCAACAAAGAGCTACATGAGTGGGGATTGGTGCTACATCATCATATTTGTTATGGTAAATTTACCCTCTATGAGTTTGTATTCAACTACTAATTCT
Source organism: Picea engelmannii (assembly GCA_009831015.1). Lineage (NCBI taxonomy): Eukaryota > Viridiplantae > Streptophyta > Pinopsida > Pinales > Pinaceae > Picea > Picea engelmannii. Next base: position 280,122 of record ML789785.1, on the reverse strand, counting down.
CTTACACAAATGCTACTGAGAACACCCAATTTGAATGGGTCCTACAAGAAATGGAGAATATTTAGTGAGGAAGGAAGATAGTGAGGATAAGGACTTCAATAACAAAAGAAACAACCCTTTAGTTCGCAGGGCCCCTCCTGGAAGGCCTCTAATAGCTCTCGAGGGAGACCCACAAGTCCAATAGAATGAAAGTGACCTCATATATCATTTTCTAAACAATTATTTTAGGACGTTGCTTCATTTGGCAGATATTTGAAAAACATTAATCCTTCTATGCCATTTCAAATTCTTTCCATGGTCTCCATCCATTCCATAAGAATAGGAGGGGGTCAACATGGTTAACAAGGAGACCAATATTATTTTTTCGATGGCAATGATAGAATAAGCTACCAAGGCAATCAATACATAAGAGTCACATGCTTGGACGTTTATCTCCATTTATCCCCAATACCAATAAGGTGAGCCCGCTTCCTAAATTTTAAAATAGCAGTGCTAGCATGATGGATAATTTACCTTTCTTATTCGAATTTAACTTATAGCATAATGAATAATTTACCTTCCTTAATTGAATTTAGCTTTTGACAGGTCCTAAGGGAGACCTACAAGTCTAACATAATAAAGGTTCAAAGCTCAATGGTGCAAGAAACAAAGTTGAAAAGCCTGGTGTAAAGGGTGTGCTTCTCTCCTAGCACTTTTGCCATGTTTCCAGCTCTTGCTTCTCAGCCATCATCATGGCTGTAGGGCTAGCAATTACTTGTCTCTGACCTCTTCATCTCTCTTCTTAGTTGTTGGTGCACTTCATTCATCCTTAAGACCCCACTTTTTCATTCAATAATTTCCCCTAACGAGTCTCCCTCCATCGAACTTTTGATAGCCCGAGTTCATGATTAATCAGTAGCACGCACTTGTACTTGCATGTTATGTTTCACACTAAATCTGAAATTATAATCTCAGAAATAACTCAAATCATCCACATAAAATACTCAACATAAGAAATAGATAAAACCCTTGAGGTATGGTAACACCATCTATTACACCTTAAGGAATGAATGCACTCATCAAGCAATACTTGCTTGCTCATCAATTACGATATTTTTCATTATGCTCATTACATTGCTCATCCCTTCCTTGTATAATACTACCTAAGAACATTTTAGAGAAGGAACCTTCTAGAAATCCTTCTCACATTTATTATGTTCATACTAATATATCTAACTACCATAGTGGTCCTTATTGTAAGTTTTAAACCTGTGAGGTAAAGCAATGCATATAGATTCTTAAGCAAAACATAATTTAATCAATGGCTCATACACAGAGTACACAGAGATTTTATACCAGAAACACTCAACTGGGAAAACCTTTCTTATATTCATTATATTGAATTTCACCATTCACTATACAATATATACAATGTTTTTAAGTATTCTGTAGATACCAAAACCCTAATCCTTAAAAATGAGATTATTTTTAGTAAACCGCTAAAAATAGCAAAATCTGACGCGCCCACACACACACACATGCAAAGAATATAACACATACCCAACATTCTCCCACTTGTTGTTTTCTTTGCATCCAGGGGTCCCAATATTATATAGTCAACAATCCAGGGCAACAATGCCCACTGTTACTCTACACCAGGAGAACTTTTCTGTGCTTACAGACTTTGTCAATGAATCTACAACATTCTTCAAAATGTCAACCTTTTCCAACAACACCTTCTTTTCCTCAACCATGTCTCTCACAAAGTGATA
>ML789785.1:243247-262004 GCA_009831015.1 Picea engelmannii | reverse complement strand
TATCACTTTGTGAGAGACATGGTTGAGGAAAAGAAGGTGTTGTTGGAAAAGGTTGACATTTTGAAGAATGTTGTAGATTCATTGACAAAGTCTGTAAGCACAGAAAAGTTCTCCTGGTGTAGAGTAACAGTGGGCATTGTTGCCCTGGATTGTTGACTATATAATATTGGGACCCCTGGATGCAAAGAAAACAACAAGTGGGAGAATGTTGGGTATGTGTTATATTCTTTGCATGTGTGTGTGTGTGGGCGCGTCAGATTTTGCTATTTTTAGCGGTTTACTAAAAATAATCTCATTTTTAAGGATTAGGGTTTTGGTATCTACAGAATACTTAAAAACATTGTATATATTGTATAGTGAATGGTGAAATTCAATATAATGAATATAAGAAAGGTTTTCCCAGTTGAGTGTTTCTGGTATAAAATCTCTGTGTACTCTGTGTATGAGCCATTGATTAAATTATGTTTTGCTTAAGAATCTATATGCATTGCTTTACCTCACAGGTTTAAAACTTACAATAAGGACCACTATGGTAGTTAGATATATTAGTATGAACATAATAAATGTGAGAAGGATTTCTAGAAGGTTCCTTCTCTAAAATGTTCTTAGGTAGTATTATACAAGGAAGGGATGAGCAATGTAATGAGCATAATGAAAAATATCGTAATTGATGAGCAAGCAAGTATTGCTTGATGAGTGCATTCATTCCTTAAGGTGTAATAGATGGTGTTACCATACCTCAAGGGTTTTATCTATTTCTTATGTTGAGTATTTTATGTGGATGATTTGAGTTATTTCTGAGATTATAATTTCAGATTTAGTGTGAAACATAACATGCAAGTACAAGTGCGTGCTACTGATTAATCATGAACTCGGGCTATCAAAAGTTCGATGGAGGGAGACTCGTTAGGGGAAATTATTGAATGAAAAAGTGGGGTCTTAAGGATGAATGAAGTGCACCAACAACTAAGAAGAGAGATGAAGAGGTCAGAGACAAGTAATTGCTAGCCCTACAGCCATGATGATGGCTGAGAAGCAAGAGCTGGAAACATGGCAAAAGTGCTAGGAGAGAAGCACACCCTTTACACCAGGCTTTTCAACTTTGTTTCTTGCACCATTGAGCTTTGAACCTTTATTATGTTAGACTTGTAGGTCTCCCTTAGGACCTGTCAAAAGCTAAATTCAATTAAGGAAGGTAAATTATTCATTATGCTATAAGTTAAATTCGAATAAGAAAGGTAAATTATCCATCATGCTAGCACTGCTATTTTAAAATTTAGGAAGCGGGCTCACCTTATTGGTATTGGGGATAAATGGAGATAAACGTCCAAGCATGTGACTCTTATGTATTGATTGCCTTGGTAGCTTATTCTATCATTGCCATCGAAAAAATAATATTGGTCTCCTTGTTAACCATGTTGACCCCCTCCTATTCTTATGGAATGGATGGAGACCATGGAAAGAATTTGAAATGGCATAGAAGGATTAATGTTTTTCAAATATCTGCCAAATGAAGCAACGTCCTAAAATAATTGTTTAGAAAATGATATATGAGGTCACTTTCATTCTATTGGACTTGTGGGTCTCCCTCGAGAGCTATTAGAGGCCTTCCAGGAGGGGCCCTGCGAACTAAAGGGTTGTTTCTTTTGTTATTGAAGTCCTTATCCTCACTATCTTCCTTCCTCACTAAATATTCTCCATTTCTTGTAGGACCCATTCAAATTGGGTGTTCTCAGTAGCATTTGTGTAAGAGAATTAGTAGTTGAATACAAACTCATAGAGGGTAAATTTACCATAACAAATATGATGATGTAGCACCAATCCCCACTCATGTAGCTCTTTGTTGATTAATTTGTTGTGGATCCATCAGATGATGTCTAGGCTTTCCCCATGTTCCATTTTTCCAATTTCTCTCTTGCCACTTATGAGCTCCAACATCACCACCCTAAAGCTATATACATCATTATTTTCATTCACCTTCATACCCATGCAGTGTTCGACACATCAATGCCGAAATTGATGATGTATGAGATTTCACACCCACTTATATTATTTGATCAATCAATATTATTTTCACTACCTGTACGAAAACATATTTGAATTGAAATGTTAGGATATCGGACTAGAATACAATACTTTGCCTAGGTAAATGTAACCATGAGAACCTGTGAAACCAAAAATTGTCAAACCATCCCCTCTAGACTCCAACGGATGATGACAAGATGATGTTCTCTTGCCTACACTAAAATCGACAAACTTGGCTTCAAACTCTAAGCCCAATAATAAGTATTGTAGGCCTACAATATTATGCAATAGAACAACACTCGAGCTACACCAATTGTAATCTTTTGCCAGACTGAACACTCCAATATCACCATTGATTTTGATCCATGAGGGCACTCAAACAAGCTTACATTTTATATGTATTCAAATACTAATAATTTGAAATCCAAGTCTACACTTGAGATGCAACACAGGAGTTTTAAGATGTTGGCATGTTTGATAAACCCCAGGGTCTCAACCGTTGCTTCAAAATCATTTCCCTTCTTCAAAATCTTCTTCACGACCACCTCCTACCCGTTCAAGCTCCTTATGCATAGTCGTGTTAGGCATATAGACATGCAAGAAAGATGCTTTAGCTAAGATTATGATTGTTTGCGGGATCAAACATGAAAGGATGCTACGCGGCCTAACAATTTTGCATGGCAGCCACATAGGCAGTGCATGGAAGCCACACGTAGACGAAAAAACTTAATGCATAATACTAGGTGAGGACAAGCTAAGGAAGCCATATTGAGCACCAACTTGATGTTAGGAAACAACGTTAATCCAAGCTTATTTTTATTTCAATCACTAATAAAGTTACACGTTAAAGTTTGGAACCATATAAGATCATGGCTTTTCTATCATAGTTTCTTTTATATCAACTGCATTGGGTGCGATCAGGGTTGGCATTTCAAAATTGGAAAGCACATCAAATTTGACGGTTTCCACCACTGTAATGCATGTTCTACCCATTTTAACGAAAAAAGTTGATAGTTATACAAAAAAAAAAACCGTATTTGATGGGCAAATCGGCCCATGACGAGTAATTTTCCTGTCAAATTCCATCCCTAGGTGCGATTTATTTTTTATAAACTTGTACAAAGTGCATTTATAAGTCTTATTTTCTTTCTGTTGGGAGCTTTCTAGCATGGTTTGTGCGACCGATAAAACTCCTAGAACATTTAATGCAAGGATTTAACACATTTCCACATTAAGGTTTTTATGGCTAGAAAGAAAGTTGGCTATTGAGTTCTCGGGGATTGAAAATATTCAAATCTCCTTTAAATCATTTAAAGCAACCATTTTTATGTGTGGAATTTCTCAATTTAGGTGTGATCTTCATATTGAGAACTGCTTGCCACAAAATACTCTTCTTCTTTTGTTACAGACCATAAATATGCCATATTAAAACCGATGTTTCACATAATTTCAAAATCAATAAAAAAAAAATAAAAAAAAAATCTCACTGAAATTGGCGAATGCATCTAACCAAAATAATGTTATTCAACACAAATTTATGAAATTGTTGGTGCATCATGAACTCACACACTATGACAAGGGTAAAAACTGTGGAATTTCCAAAAAAACTAAACTACAATTAGATTGTATGCAAGTATGCAATTAATAAAGTCATAGTCTAAATGTAATACATTTTGGCTCTTTTTCAGGTATATTTTCTATTTAATTTTGCCCAAAATTCGACAATAAATTGTTGGATCTGCATATTTGAGTGGCTAAGTCTGTATAATCCGAGTGCCCTAGGATTTTTAGCACACTGAATCCATTTATGCATTCATAAATACAATTTAAACAACAACAAAAAATGTGATTTCATCCAAATTTATGTCGTTGGATTCCCGCAAAAAAGACCAAAACATAGAATGTTAAACAACAAATTTATATCGTTGGATTCCCGCAAAAAGGACCAAAACATAGAATGTCAACCAACGCTATTAATAAACAAGAAAATCACAGCAATGAAGTTTTAAAATAAATTTTAACAGATTCGACTAGTTGTTATGCAACTTTTCCTTGTATTATTGTATTGAAGAAGTGATATGAAACACTGGTGATGGAAGTTATTGACAAGATCGATACCAACTTTCATTGGATTAAAATATTAAAGGCTTCTTGTTGGGGTAACATATTTGCGCCATGTTGATGTGAAATTTGTCACTGTGCACTGCCTTGTTGGCCTTGGGAATTTGCATATAAATTGAATGAAATTAAGTCTCTATCCATACAATGTGTTGATATTCTTATCTATGGATCTACATGGCTTTCGATAAAAAAATTGTATGATATTGAAATTTGGGTTTAAATTCAAACTTTCTTGAGAATTTCATTGACATGTGATACTTAAACCCTTGTAGTTATACATCTAACATAGTTATACATCTAACAATTAGTAATCCCAATGATTTCTTCTACAAGAACTAAAATTATTATTCACGGTGATTCCAATTGATCTCAATGGTGTTGATCATGAGCATACAATAATTATTCTACTCGCTTTAGTTTTGCAATGATTTTCGTAATAGGTATTACATCTCGGGATAACTATGATTTAAACTTCTAATAAGGTTGTATTGAATGGAAGGAATAAGATCGTCATTAAATATTATTGACTAATTGGACATTATTAGTCCCTATCGAGGGCAGGGACTATATCAATGAGTTCCTAGTTGATCGACAATTAGTTCGAACTTTGACTTAATTTTTTTTTCTCTTTTCCAATGTCTGACATAGGCCGATGTCAATAATAATTCTTAACTAGCTCTGTTACTAGATATTAACATGTGATGCTTCACCGATGCTATTACTCTTGTTACTAGTGAATCAATGATGCTTCTGGCCTAGTGATGAGGGGATAGTTACCATTCAAATAGATGCCAATAGACCTCTTGAACTGCTACATGGCCGTGCAGGGGTTGACATGAGAGGGAAGCCCTTTATTTATTGAAGATTGTATTGTGTCTCTCTCAACTGTAGTATGATGGGACCGCCATGAAACACTGGTGGTACTGGTGCATAAAGGGAGGAAGAAATATCGTCAAGTAGCTCTGAGCCAGGAGGGTAGAATTTCTTTGGGTCAACTCTTTCAATTTTATTGCTCAATTAAATCAATAGGAGAAGGCTCCCCCTTCTAGAAAGGTTGACTGGGAAGAGATGTGGGATGAGATGATGGTGAGAAAATGGGCACTTTGATAGGTTCTTCCTTTGCTTTTATCCAAGTATATATTGCTTTTGTGAAAATCCATACCCGTGTAGCTATGTAACAATTTTTATATCCATCATTATTGATAGTTGAAACATTTCCCTCCTTCGATCCATCCTTTGATAGCAGTGTACAAAGCATAGATGTATTTAGAGATGCAAATATGATGTATATAATATAAATATTACACTAGTTAGTTCCAAGCATGCACCTGCCTTTAAAACTTGAGATCTTATTCTCAATGTGAATAAACACAATAATCTCCTTGCAATAAACTCCTACCATGAAAGGAGATTCAACTAAATCAACATAATAATCTCCTCGCATTAAACTCCTACCAGGAAAGCTAATTTGGATAACAAAAAGAAATCCATCGTAACCTCTGCACAATATCATCTACAATGAAATCTCCATATCTTAACCCTCTCAAAAAAACATGATCCATATTCTGTGTATAATCGATCAACGTTATGCCATTTTTCTGAAATGACCTTACTGAAATCTAAATCTGGGGATGGAATCTTTGTTGAAATTGAGAATGACATTGATTGAAATGGAAGATTTGATTTCACACATGAATTTAGCAACCTCTAAACCTCTATTGCATTCTAATTATACAATTTATATTCCATTTCATCAAACAAAAATAATGTTAACAAGATATTTTTTTGATCACCCATTTAACTATAGTTGGACGGAAAGGAGGCAAAAAGTTGGCATGCTATCCTACTGATCTTAGGATATATTGCACCTTGTAATTGCTTTATGTACGGTAATTTATTGAATGAATTAGTTTGGAACCTCAAGATATTAACAGTAGAAAAAATTCTTACAGAGTTCCTGCAACGCTAGTGCTCACGTGGCTCTGATCTTCAGCGAAGAATCTGGCTAACCCAAAGTCTGCTATTTTTGGTCTATATTTACCATCCAGTAAAATATTGTTTGTTTTAATATCTCTGTGGATGATCCGAATCTCAGAGTCCTCGTGAAGATAGGTTAGCCCACGCGCAGTTCCAACCATGATTTCATACCTCTCTTTCCAGTGAAGTAAATGATGTTCTGTTGCATCTGCAAAGCATCACACAGGAAAAATATTAGAAATCCACATATTCAAACTCGAGAAAATCCAGGATGCGTGCAGTGACTATGCAGGTAATGGACTAGAAGGAACCGAATAGAATCTTGTCCAGACTACTGTTCTGGAGGTATTCGTAAACCAATAGCCTTTCTGAGCTTTCAATGGAGCAACCAAGCAATTTCACAAGGTTCTTGTGCTGAATACGACTGACGAGATTTGCTTCATTCAGAAATTCAGCATCTCCTTGCCTTGAACCCATACACAACTGTTTAACTGCAACCTGACTGCCATCAGGTAAAATCCCCTGCACATCAATGCGATTCAAAATTATCTTTATTCTCCACTACGATCAATTGGAGCCGCTACTTTCAAAGCATATAAACCCTAACTTTAAAGACGGATCCAAAACCTCCCTCGTCGAGCTTGTTCTTTGCATTAAAATTAGAAGTAGCTTCCCTCTGAATATCGTACTTGAAAATGAATTCTGAATTCGATATAGTGAGCGGTAAGATAGAATCTCCTTTTTCACCTGCGCAAATAATTACAGGGCTTCCTTATATCTTGGTAAAGAAATAGGTGAACAGTTCACAAGAGACAAGTTAATCATCGTATATGAGATTCTTAAACCTGAATATTTAGCTACAATTTCAGGACCCGCGGTTCTAGAATTCTGGTGTGAACGTTTGACACAAGAGAAACAATTCCTCCTGGAAATCAGTATGGCAACAATTACTACAAGTGTACTGCTAGCTACACATTTGGCATGATGAATCCACCTTTATCCTCTGTATTTACACCCGGAGGAGGTCAGTTTCACTCCTTGGGCAACCCCCAACTTGGAGCTATTCCAGCTGGGGGAATTTTTTACAACCCTCATTAGAACATTCCTACTGGAATGGTGCCCAACTAACCCCTCATGAATCAATCTGGAGGAGGGTCTTACAATCCCAGATAGGGCCATGGTGCTTACGAGAACCCTGGACGGGCTGCGATTCCCCAACAACAATCTTTCCAGGGAGCTTGGGGCCAGATGACACAACCCCATCTCCCTTTTCTAGACATGCTCAATCTGCCAGACTTGTCTAAGTTAATGAATGATCTTGTGTGTCACGATTCGACATGCCCCCCCGTCCCCACCAAAATTCCTTCGGATATTCAAAAATTTGAAGGTAAGAATAGAGAGGATCTTGGTGATCACGTCACTACTTTTCACCTTTGGTGCTCTTCAAATTCCCTTAACGACGGTTCTATTCGGTTCAGATTGTTTCAACGCACCCTTACGGGGGTTGTTGCGAAATGGTATATCGAGCTACCTAGGGGGACATACAAAACCTTTAGTCAAATGGTCTTAGTCTTCCTCAACCACTTCCAATTGTCGGTTCGTTACGATGCTGGCTTAGAATTTATGTCGACCTTACGTTAGGACAAAGCCACTCATATCTCGGATCACATCCATGAGTGGTGTAGATGGAAGAGGTTGATCAAGACCTGCATACCCCCAGAATTTCTGCTAGAGTGGTTCCTCAAGTCTCTACCGCCTTATATTTCGAAGGATGTTTCTACATCTCGGGTCATATCTGAGGAAGAAGTGATTTTTAAATCCCAACAGTTAGATCTTATATATGCTTAGTGTGGGATGTTATACGAGATTCTTCGAGATGCACAGAGGTCAAACTATGACCCTAGACAAAAACTCGGGCTTCATGCCGATGGCATTGTAGGCTCCGCCAATGTGAAATCTATGGACTCAGTGACAAGCCATTTGAAAGGGTTGTCTCTAAACCAGTCTGTAGGAGGGCCAACTTCGTTTGTGTCCTCCAATCCTACTCAGTTGACAGATGTACATTATGTGCAATCATCGACCAACACGAATGGTAACCAACGACCTGAGAGAATAAAAAGAAAGGATGTAATAATAATCATAAGTGTGGGAAGAATAATAATAAACCCAAGGAAAATGGTAATAATGAGAAGTCAAATAATAATGTTGGTGAGGGCAAGAAAGAAAGGCGGAAGGTGAAGTTTCCTTGTAAGCTTTGTACAAACGATCACCTTACCCATTTATGCCCCAAACTTTCAGAAGCTGTGAGGATTTTATCTCTACTATCCATCGTGCTGACTAATCCTTTTCCACATAATCAACACATGGCCTCGAGCTATTCGAATGCCATAAATGCGGCGAGTGGGAGTCAAAACCCGCTGATGCAAGACGGTGACCGTTTATGCATCAATATGGTTAAATATGAGGTTAATGTAGCCACTCGGTCTCGCAATTACAGTTCTCCACAGAATATTCCTGGTCTAGAGTCTCCCCCTCCTCCGGAGATTCCCTTACAGATCGAAAAACTAGAGCCCCCGCCTCATATTCCTAAAGGATTACTCAAGCGCTCTACCCACAATTCTAATGCTAGAGTCGCTCAAAATTACTCTATTATTGAGGATCTGAGTCAAACCCCTTGTGCGATGTCAGCTCTGGAGATACTCTAGACGTGTCCTTCACAAAGGAATGCCTTACTATCTGCGTTAGCAACTATAGATCCTTGTGGATCGAAAGTTATCAAGTTTGATGTCACAGATGTGAAACTTCACTTGCCTTACCATGTGGCATTCCAAATCCACGTGGGTTACTTGAAGTATACCATCAAGCGCACTGTTGTTGATGAAGGCACTACAACATGCATGATGTCCCTGGTTTGTTGGAAAGCCCTCGGCTCTCCGACCCTTTCTCAGTCTCCGACCATGTTGACTGCTTTTGACGGTCATTCCTTCCGCCCTCACGGTATTCTTCTTGCCTTTCTGGTTTAGTTACCTGGGAAGATGGTAGAGGTGGATGTCGAGGTGGTTGATGCGCCCCTCGATTATAACTTGTTACTAGGACACAATTGGACTTATGCTATGACTGCAATCGTATCGTCCATCTTCCGCACTATTTGCTTCCCTCACGATGGGAAGATTGTGACGATCGACCAATTATCCTTTGTTTACGCTAGCCCCAATGCATCTGTTGGACCATCGATCCCCGTGATCGACAATTATCAGCTGACAACTGAGAATATTGATGTTAGAATGTATTCATCCCTTATGGGTACCTTCGACTTCATGGCATCATTTCATCATATATATGTCATGTCCAGTAGGCCTGTTTCGTCTGAGAGGTTCCTTCCTTTCCGCACTTCTTATTTTAACGATCCTTGGACCCTACCTTCCTCGACTGCATCTTGTGAAGGTCAGTCACATTCTAGAATGACCATGCCACTATCGGCAACAGAGATAGTGTATCGGGTTGTTCTTGACTCTTCCACCGGTCCATTCACTACAAGTCATACTGAAATTATATCACCAACCTCTACTAGACATGTTGAAGACCAACAACTAGTCGTTGTAATTCATGCTGGGGGCACAACTCTAGTCACTGTAAGTCATACTGACATCACATATCCAACCTCTGTGCATCATGTGGGAGATGAACCACCAGCCTCTGCCAGTCACTTTGAGAGCATGACCCCAACCATTGCAAGTGACGCTGGGGGGATTCATACGATAGAGAAACCTCGACGTCTAGGATGTAAGCCCAAGTTCCTTTGTAGGCTTTGCAAAGGAGATCACCTTACTCGTTCGTGCCCTGCTATCGCTATGGTACAAGAAGTGTGGTCCTTGCCTGGGGGCCCTTTGGGTTCTGAATCGTCTTTGGTTTCCCAACCTTCTTTGGTTGATACAATGATCATGTCAATGCAATATTCGATTGACTCCCCTCTTCCCTTAGGGGGTGATGCATCTCTTGACCTTGTTGTCTTGCATCATGTTCAACCAACGGTCATGCCGATGCAATCATCGACTGATCCCACTCTTATTTTAGAGAGTGGAATGTCTTTCGAGCTTGTCATTTACATTTCTAGTCCCGCACCTTCTGAACAAGGGCGAGTTTTACTCTCTCCAATTTCTCTCCCTCCAAGTCCTCGAGAGGTTCCCTTTGACTGGGATGGTCTTGTGGGGTATCAAATTCCTTCTCCTATGCCCTTTCAAGTGAGAGTCATTCTTCAATACATCTTTGGGAAGGTAACCTCCACGAGTATTTTATCCGCTTCCACTTGGAAAGCTCTAGGTTTTCCCAAGCTTGTGTCAGCTCTTCGTAAGTTGTTGACCTTTCACAAAAGTCCTGCACAGGAGCCTTGGCCTCCCCCATGATATGTCGCCTAGAAAACTCCCTACGAGTCTGATTTAAGCTCTTTGTCAACTCTCTCAAAAAGCAAAAAGATTGTTGAGTGAAATTGTCTCTTTCACACTCGTTAATTGGACTTGAAAGGTCATGAGTCTTGGTTAAGCTCTTTTCGAATCTCTCAAAAAGAGAAAACATTGCCGAGTGAACTTGTCTCTTTCACACTTGTAAATTGGATTTTAAAGGACGTCTATTTGGCACAAGTTTATCCCTTTTTCAAACCAAGTAGACTAAGATTATGAAAAAAAGACATTTTTTGGTGTTAAGTTGTAATTGCATCTCATTCTCTCACTTGTAGTATTGAGCCTATTGTTGGTTCTCTCTTTTGCATTATAAGCCTATCACCTTAGCAATTTGCATCTTCAACCAAGCAAAGCCTTGTTTATATCCTTTGCAGCTTGACAACCTATACTCAGGAGGAAACATTCCCCCGAGTGTCCATCTCTCGCATGCACATACTTGCATTGAGCATAGGTATGTTCCATTGTTGGAACTAGATTGCTTACTTGCGACACTCGTTTCCTCCTCTATATCATAGCATTCATTTGACTATGAAAAAACAAAAAAAGATGGGCGGGAAAAGAATATCATATTTTTTTGGTAGCAATCGTGTCGCCTTTGAACAGAGCGTAAATTTTTTTAGTCCACTTTTCATCAAAATTTTGGGTTTAGCATGACCTTAGGAAGCTAAGATCATTACAGAGAGTTTACTCCCACGACTGGTTACTCTTCCAGTCCCTATGGAGAGTTTGATTGATGCCTCCTGCATCTCAAAGTTTCATCATTGAGTATATGTTGCCAAAGTCCTCCATATGTCTCATGCTCTTGTTCAAAGGATGTCTATCAATCTGTGTCAGCCATTCCTCAGAACTCTTGACTTTGCATGTCGGTCATACCCTTAGTGTGTCTCAGAATCACATGAAGTTGTAGTCCTATTACGCACCTTGGTCCTACTTTCCTCATTGGTAGGTAACCTTGAACCCAACAATCGAAATTTCATCATTGGTCAGTGACTGGGTGGTTTCCCTTAGTATTTGTGCAGTGTCTTGGATGTCATTAGCCTTATTGGTGGTTTCCTCTCCTTTTTCAACAATTTTCCTTATTGGCTAATATTCAGAGAGTCTTTTTCGTGTACCGCTTGCATCTGGCACACGCGAAAGGCACATAGGGTTGTTGGTTTGTGAACTTGTTCTTCGTATGATTTCCTCCAAATCATGAAGCTCCTGCTTTGTACCTCGTGCTGAATGATGAGAGATGCCTTAATGCACTCCTTTCAGCGGGTCTCCTTCCATCGAATTCAACTCATCTATTATGAAAACGAGACCTAGAGTCCTATGAGTACCTAGAGGCTTGCAGTCATTAGTGGCAGGTTCTCTTGCCATGGATAGTTGGGAATACATCAATGTCTCATGATCAATGGATTCTTCAAGTGTTTGACCCTGACACCTTTATTCACACTTGTAAGAATGTACTCGGTGCCTTAATACCTACTTTAATTATCGGTAAGTTGTCTCACATTTGTTAACGATATACCTTAATGACCGGTAATCAAACGAAGTCTCATTGTGTTCGACCTCAACTCCTTTATTCACACAATGTAGACTTGCACCTTTGGTATATTGTGTAGAAGACTTGAAGACATCAGTTCATAGTCGCAGTTTTCCTGAGTTGTTGCTATCTTTCATTAGACCAGTACCTATGTGACTTCAATGATCACGGGAGATCAGATTGTACTCCATTGTATACATATATCTTCAGATTGATTTTGAGACTGGTTTTACTGGGCCTTGTTCGTGACTATGATAACCTTTGGCATGTAGCCACCTTTGTATTGCTTATTCATGGCCATGAAAAACTGTTTGGTATATTTTCACATGTATCTGCAGTGTAATTCAAATTGGCAGCCATGTATGCAAAGTCAGTGCAGATTGTAATATTCTCAAGAGCAACTATTTCTTCCAGCTGGGTCCCCATTACTCCACTTCTGGGCATTATAATGTATTTCGGCCATCGCAGATACTCCTCTGACCTCACACATTAGGGGGCATCTGTTATAGCAAGATTTGCCTCACCCTATGCAAACTTGCACATAGGGCCTTTTTCCATTTCCCTATGCAGACTTGAAGTCCCTTTTTGGAAATTCCAGAGCTAAAAACATTAATTTTCCACATATACACGCCCTACCTATTGTACATAATTTATATACGCAGGTTGCACCACTACAACCCACGTACATTGGGTTTTGTGCCCAAAATTAAAAAATGGTGTCGGGTTTCCATGTCACGTCACGAGATCCATGATCCTTGACCTTCCATATACTGTAAACATTCTAACTCGACCCTTCAGTTCCCCTTGAAGGCTATAAATGGGCCAAATCCGAACTATGGAAAAGAGGAGAAGAATTCAACTTTGAGATCAAAGTTACTCTGGAGAAATTATTCACTTCATATTGAGTCTACATCCCTTTGTCCTTTCAAGTTTAAACACATTATTCAACCCCCAAGCTCTTCCCTACATGATTGAGAACTGCATTGTCTCTCTTATATGAGCTTGCCTTTGGTGGAGGATTGAAGTGGTGGAGGCCCAGCTAGAAGGGACTTAGTTTCTCAGTTTTGAACCGTGTCGACACGGAAGTTTGTAATTCATTCACTTATACTGATTACATTTGAATAGAAATACTCTTTTCTCGTCCAATTAATATCTTGCAAATATTTGAATTATTATTCCATGGGCGTATTTGTTATGAATGTTGATGTATTATGCTATTGAATGTGCTAACATTATATATTATCACCATATGCTTGTGTTTCTTGGTTGTTGAGGACAAGTTGCAGGTGTATTGCTTTGAGTCAAGTGCTCAATGGTGGACTTCATCGAACGTCTGGACGAGGTACGCCTTTTATCTTGTCTTGCTAGCATATTTGTTTATATAGCATACCTGAGATTACAATTGATTTTTGCAGTCATTTCCATCTGTTGTGGTTTACCCCTAGCCATAGAGAGATTTTCCTCGTAACAGTTGGTTGAGAGAGACTGAGAGTACCAATTTTCTCATTCATATGGAAAAGGAGGTCAGAGTTCTTCGCAGTTGAATTGGGCATGAAAATAAGAGATTAATATTTGTTTGATGACCCTAAATCTTCCCTATAATCCCAAATATTGCAGGGTAGACTACTTAAGCCATTTTTAAAACAACATAAAATATTAAGTAATACAATGGTATTGCTATACAATGTCATTAAACTGTAATAAGAACTAAATATGCACATTTTCCTCAAACTTTACTCAACTATCATATCTATTTAATGCTAGTTCTATTTAGTCAACATATTACCCAACCAATTGTTGTATCAATCTTAGACTCCCAATACAAAGACCCCCCCTTAGTTATTGTGTATACAATGGATTATAGAAAATATGAAACATGTTCTTTGTGGCAATTGCATGAGTTGCACTAGCAAGCAAACCCATATGCATACTTTGGCTAGAAAGCACTAAAGAAGGAATGACACATTGATGTCATGTAGCTCTTCATATTCCTAACCTTAATTCTCCATTTTCATCCATGTTCATGGCAACAAAATCAGACCTTTATATGTACAAGGCAAATGCACTTTACATAACAGTGTTCAAATACGACAAATGTTTCATTGAGCAATACTTTAAAATTTCTCAAGACATTCGCACACCTCAAAAAGATAATGGCATCTCGAGACACAAGCCTTTTGTGACTGACAAATACACTCCATTCAGTGGTCAACAAATGTCAGCATGGCTGACCTGCAAATTAATTGCAAATGTCCCTTTGGACTTAGACTGACAACTTACGACTACCATGTAGATTATCATGGTGTTATATTTCTTATTACTTCATTATTTAAAAGATAAAATCTAAAATAACATGCAAAACAAAATTCAAATTTGGCATGCACTGCAATGGCTACTTACCTTTGTAAATGTGACGAAATTTCCAAACAACTCCATGCAAGTCCTTTGCCACAAGTTGTCAAGAAGGTCACTCCTACTTGTAATCCTACCGCAGAGTACTATTAAAAACATTTTAGCTTTCAAAATGGTATTCATATCAACATTAAACTTACATACAATAAAAGTTAATAACTTCTTATAACAAAACCGCAATGTTTTCCATAATGATAAAAAATTGATGTCATATAGAATCAACATAACACTTTTAAACTTATTCCATGGAGATTGAGTACTAAATGGAAACCCATCGAAATTTTCCAGTGCCTAGATAAGGGACAAATTTTAGGCATTGGATAAATGTTTTGTCTTTTGGGTTTTTTGATCGGAATTCAACGATGTAAATCTGGACAAAATTGCTATTTTCTGTTATTTAAATTGCATTTCTGAATGCATAAATAGATTCAGCGTGCTAAAAAATCCCTAAGTCACTCGGTTTATACAAACTTAGTCACTCAAATATGCAGATCCAACCATTCCTCACCCTATTTCGAGCAAAATCAAATAAAAAAAATCACAAAAAATAACCAAAAGGTAGAACGTTTAGATTACTGCCAAATTTTCTAATGTGGGGTAGTAAAGTATAACATGGTCGGTTGCTCAACGGAATCAGAATCAGTGGCACGCACCCCTAGCAATCCTCCCTCGTTCGCGGTAGTTAGTTGTCCTACGAAAAAAAAGTTACATCAATTGTAAATTAATCTCTATGTTGGATTTTAATTACCAGTAAATTAATTGAAAGGATGACCATCTGACAGAAAATGTTACGCGCTAGATTTTATACGCTGGTATAGTTACAAGATTCTGCGTTGGTATTAATTGTGCTGCTATGTAGATTACACATTGGTATAGTTACATCAATTGTAAATTAATCTCTATGTTATATTTTAATTACCAGTGCTATGCAATCCAGAAATTAAATGCTAATTCCGGTCCAGAAGTGCCATACCTGGCTTTCATTTAAAGCTTTAATTCCATTTCAGTTATTTTAATATAAAGACCACTAAATGGAAATTCCTATGTGTTTTTTTTATATATTTCTTAATTATATATATATAAAAGTTCAATATAAGGAAGAATACAATGCCAAGCTTATGCATAGAATACAATGTTAAGCATATATTTCTTAATTATATATATATATAATTCAATATAAGGAAGAATACAATGCTAAGCTTATGCATAGATGCCATACCTCGCTTTCAGTTAAAGCTTTAATTCCATTTCTCTGGGTTAAATCTTTAGCAGAAATGAACTGCATCATTGAAATTGATCGAGGATTCCTAAAATCGTGCACTTCAAACTGAAGAATGAGAGAACCTCCATGTGTGCATCTCTGCAATTTTCCAATTCCCCAACCATTCCCACAATCATAAAAAAATAAAATAAAAAGTATTCAGATCTATACCAACAACCTTCCATTGCATCCCATAAGAAGGAAGGAATGTTTGTCATACAAGCAATATATGCAATTAGCAGGTCATATACATTCGAAGGAACAACATCTGGATTTGTGGGCACCTACTGTCAGAAGCCAAAACCCCAACGTTATGTAAATGTTTTAACTTTCCACTGCTTGCAGTGAAAACCATAAGCTTATTCAGGTAAGCACTAGCATCTATTGACTCGGTGCCAATTTACCCAGCACCAACAAAAGCAACTATTGCAGTTTAAAAGGCAAGAGGGAGCCACAAGATGACCCACGCTACAAAATTAGAACAAACTACCTATTAGCTCCCAATATATAGGGGTCAAAAACATTTTTACCCTCAAACCCATTTTTACCCATCATCGAAGAGGTAGAAAACAACCCACCCCTCAATCAAGGAAAACCATAAAAAATTCACATTAAGGAATTTCTGCCAGAATTTTCAATTTCATAGTCCAAAGGCAGTCAAATGTGATTCTAGGTAAGATACAGAAAGTACCTCTAGAAGCTATCCGTTCAACTGCTCCGGTTCACAGTTTTCACAAAAACGAGAACAATTCCATCCTCTTCCATGAATATCAACATCATAGAATCTCGACCAGAGAGTCAAAATCCACCATTCTCAGCGAAAAACAAGAACAAAGAAAAATCGTTCGGCCTATGCAACGCTCATCATTATCCATGGTGCGAACAAAGGACAAGTGATTTTCTATCTCTTGGGGACCTCCCCTTGGAATTATCTAGAGGTACGTGTAATACATGCATAAAGGGTCCCTCCATGGGTGCATGTGTCAAGTATTTTGTGTTCTTAATTTAATTAAATACAAATCAAAACTAAATCTGTCCATCGCGTGCCTCCCATGCCATAATCCCCGACATGCTTACACTTATGAATTTGCCAATGCGTGTCAACCATTTCTAATCAACGTAGTTGCATAATATACTTGAGACCATCTCGCTAACCTGACCTTCTGTCAATCAGGGAAGGGGGACATCACCTATAGATATCAGAAGTAATGTGTAAGTATGCGCCCTTTCTAGCTTGAATATATGGAGAAGGGTGAGCATAGCGAACCTGAAGATGAAAAGAAACCATCCTTAACCTTGAAATTCAATCGGACCACGCTAGCTAAAGACGAAGACTGGTTTGTTAGTACCATGTTCTGGGTTTATAGTTTGGCACGAGCAAGGAAGAAATAAAGGCATTGTATCCTGAGCTAAGACAATATATGGAGTGTGGTGAACCAAGCCAGTTTACCATGTAAATACCCAATGTAGGTAAGACAACAAGTTATAATCCATAAAGGATAATATATTAAATAATGTATATGAATATAAGATGATGAGATACATTAAGAACGAGGGCCTTATATACCCACGTAGGGGTGCCCTTCCATGAAGAGACGTGACCTTTCATTGGGAAGGTGTCTCTTCATTAATTATTCATTAACTATTATAATGTATTTATATTTATTATTATATATTATGTTCATAACATTGCCTTCCCCTTAAAAATACTTTGTCCTCAAAGCATACTTATGGAAGACTTATCTCTTGCTTTAGCTTGTAATATTGTCTCCTTATTCTTTATTCCTGAATTAGTCATCATTGAGGACTTGAAACGATAGGATCATCTAAGCATTGCATAGAACCATCGAATTGTAATGGAGTCTTCCCACCTTAAATTGATTTTCTACACAATGGGGCTTTTACGGGGTTCTTGTAAACAATTTGATGTATTTTGACTCCTCTGATAACTTCTACCTTGTGCATCATTTGTAATGGAGGTGATAATTTTTGACATATTTGTCATTTGTTTCTATGGATACATTGATTGGTTGAAGTATCGATTTTTGTGATTAGGATGTCTATAAGGCATCCTTGCAACCTGATATTTACTTCGTGTACTTATAACTTCTTCTTGATTAACACTTGGAATTGAGTTTTCTTCATAGCCCTGGCTTGTTTCTACTTCAACATGTGAAGACCTCTTTACATCAACTGAATCCTTTTGAGTTGTAAGGTTGACTAGGTCTGTATTAATTGCTTTATCCACCATTAGGTTTTTTCCATTTGAAGACTTTTGTAGTTCCATAGGTTCAATCATTGTCTCTTTATCTACCAATGATTCTTTATTGATAAGTTGTTCTACCTTGTCCTCTACCATCTTCTTATCACTCTTTATCTTCTTAATCTAGGTGATTAAACTTTGATTATGGATTTTTAGGCGACAATTCTCTTCATCCTTTTCTGATAATTTCTTAATGAGATCATGATTACCTTGCTCTAACTTCTGATCCCTATTCTTCTTATCTTTTGACTCATCGAGTTGTACCAATAAATTTTGGTTATGATCTTTTAAGTAAGAACTGTCTTTGTCTTTTTCCTGTAATTTTCCCTCAATATTTTGTTTTTGTCTCTCTTCTTGTTTTTTTAGCATTTGCTCCAACCCAACTTGAAATTGTAAATTTATGTTGTGTTGTTGATAATGAATTAATTGGTTTTCTAATTCTTTTATTTTCACTTCCCAATGAGTGTCACCTTGATTTTCTACTAAAATAAAATGCTTTTTACAATACAGACAAGGGTGAGCTCCATTCATAAGGCCCCTTTCATACTCTTCCTCTCTTGCACAATAGGGACATTTTGTCGAAAATGTATTCTTTGTAGATGCCATAGTTCACTTCTTATTTTTCAATAAATGATAAATGTAAAAGGGGTTCTCCTCTTAGAATATATATATATATATATATATATATATATATATATATATATATATATAATCTC